>CM053789.1:741971223-742146223 GCA_028749045.1 Cupressus sempervirens | reverse complement strand
CTAAAGACATTATATCATGGAGTATGATCAAGTGTCAAATGCAAAGCAATATCTAACATCATAAGAAAGAAGGGATGAATATGATAAGTATAGAAATGTTTCTAAACATATAATGACATAACTATCTAGTTGATTAGAAATTTTGGAGTAGGTAGGTAAGATTCATTTGTGTTAAGAATTTTGGATTTTATTTTATAGTTTCACCTATGTATGAATCTATCAAGTTGTGAAATTAAGGAATACAAGAAGTAACCTTATCTCCTAGTCCAAGAATACTTATACTATATGTGCAAACCATACTAATGTTAGGATAAGAGTGATATTGCATCCTCCACCCCTAAAATTCAAGTTGCTCCTAGAAGTCATCATTTCATGGAAATCTACCTCAGGTAAATGCAGTCCTTTATTAAGTATCAATGTTTCTGATAAAGGTTCTCAAATACATGTTAAATTTCATGTTTATTTCCATGAAGTAGTTGTCTAATCTACATAATTATATTATATTGTTTTCATTTCTCACTAGACCTAATGGGAAATACTTCCTACTTAGTAGTATCTAAAATTATAGTTCATGTATCAACACAATTTCTTTAGAGACTTTCATTTTTTTTCCAATCCCTATCATTCAAAAGTATGAAGAGAAAATTTATATGTATATGTTCATGATTGATTTGTATGATAAAGAACCTTAATCTCTTATTTCTATGATAATTTATTTTTATTTCCTGAAGTGAACTTCAAGACCTTAGTTTATTTTCAAAAAAAAGTCTGATAGTTCCTTACTATAGTTATGTTTTTATGCTATTCATGAACTACTACAAACAATTTTCTTGAGAAAAAACTTTATCTAGCTATGGATACTCTTTGCCATTCAAGGAGGAAATCATAAATGGTTTCAAAGAGATTATTTTGACATATATTCCCTACATTTAAGGATTTTTTTATTTTTCTATTTATTAAATGCCACAAATCTGTTGGTGGGATACATCTTACTAATCTATGGTTATGGTTAATTGTCTTAGTATTTTCTATTATCAAATTATTACCCTAATTAGAATTTCTTCTCAATTTTGTCCCAAGTTTTGCTAGCTCAAAGAACCTTTGGACTATCTTGCAATATTTTATAAAGTTTAAAAGTTAAGCTTATATCAAGTAAATCTTCAAATGTTTTCTTGTAACTATTATATTATTTATATACAAGACTTTATTCATTCTTAAGAACCATTTCTTCTACTAGTTCTATCAACAAGGATAATATATTAGAGGTATTTAGCTAGTCAATATTTCTAAAGACTAGAGAAATTATTTCTATATAATAGGGAGAGATTGAATCAAACATATTCTTTTAGCTCAGCTTCTTATTCTACATTACCCCAAGTTTTTGATCCTTTATAAAGTTTTGGGAAAGAAAGAAAATATGTCTCTTCTCTAATGGTTCATCTATATTCTAGACTCAAACAAGGATACAATATATCTACCACTTCTTTCGTCTAATTTTTCAAGTTGTTCCTACAAGAATATTTTCATTAAAAATAAGGGTATAACACTTGCATACTTATAAGATATCTTTTATAGTCTTTTCTTCTTAACAACCTTTTCCCCTGCAATATATTGTGTTTTGAGAATTATATTCTTATCATCTCTTGACCTTTATGTAGCAATAAGGGATGGGTATCTAATAAGTGGTATTACCATGTTTTCTTAAGCATGGTAGGAATTCATGTTTCATACTAATTTCCCAAGAAGGTATGATGTCTATGAGTTCATTCCAAAAGACTTTATGTTCAAAAATGAGTTTAAGAAACATGTGTTTAGAAATTTTGGGGTTAGGTTAGTAATATCTTCAAACAATCACAATCGTAGAATATGCTAGAATTGATCTTAACTAAGGTTGTAATTTTTAGGATGTCATAAATTAATTTAGGAAAATATAGGTTTATCTTGAATATTGAGTTATATAGCTATTATATAAGTTTAATAGGTCTTTCCCGATGGTAGAGTTAATGCACAATAAAAATATAGCTTTTCTTAAATTCCTAGAAAATTATCTACTTCCTGTCACCACCAAGATTAAGTGATTTACAACAAACCTATCCTTAGTGTTGTATCCTTTTCTTTGAGTTAGGGTTTTTTATTTTAATATAATCTCCTTGACAAATTCCTTGTTTGAAACTTATGGAGTGCTCTACTATTTTCTAATATTCATGCTTGAGGAGGCATTTTAAAGATTACAAGGAAACAAGTGCTATATTGTTTGAGTTTTTTTTCCTTTCCCTTTCTTTTCCTAAGCATTATAGACCCTAGAGCTCCTGGTCTAGCAACCCAGGGCTTTGATACCAAATGTAATGCCCCACAAAGGAACCCAAAAGGATAAGTCTAAATGGTTTTTTATTTTTTTAATCAGTAAAAGGCCAAAGCCCTAAATAATATTAAATAAGGAAGTTACAACTAATATTTCTCTAAAAGTAGCAATAAATTTAGATCTCTTGGTAGGACATTATCTTTTCCTTATAAAATTTACATATTTGAAACCATGAATGTTCTCGTTTATTTGAAAGACCTTGTCATGGACTTCTCAAAATATGGATGTTTGTTAGTTTCTTTCCATTCCTTATTCTTATTTATATCTGTAGGTGTAATAAGTGAAGAGACCTACAAGATTATGAATAATTGGCTAAGATCCACATTGGAGTATTACTATAAGAAAAATTAATTCCACTATCTACCTTTAATCATTATAAAAGATCAAATGTCACTACTTATTCAAAGAAAATTACTTTGCAAACTTCTATATATTTAATTAAATTATGAGGTCTTTATTAGTTTCTTTTAAGTCTATTAAAGATCTTCCAAACATTTATCATTAGATTGTTAAAGACATCATTGTTTTGATTTGTTGTTTGAAATGAGCATTCATTGCTTCGTAAATTATTCCACCTTTGTTATGTTGTTCTATGTGTTAACTTTTTAAAATTCTTTTCATGTCTACTTAGTTCTTTATACTAATTTACTAAAAATCTTGAAATTTTGAACTTACTATTTTACTTTCATTAAATTTACTATGATTTCAGAAGGAGTGCTATTAAAATAATTGAGTATTAAATTATATTATTCTGATATCAAAAACTTTTAAATCTAGTTTTTATCAAATAAAATAATTTCCTTTCTACAAAATTTAAAATTGCAAGGTGACAATAGTGGTTTGTGATATTCACAAAACACACTTAATCTCATGAAAATAATTTTTGTAAAATAATATTTTGGTGGAGGCACATTCAAATGATTGGAATTGAAACATTTCCAATTTTCTTTAGGACTATTTTAAAGTTTCCTCTTTATTAACCTTGTTTTTGTTTTATCTTAACTTATGTTTTGATCATGTATTGCTATCTAGTTGTCATAGAGTAATATAATGAATGTCAAGTTATTTTATCTAATTACATTTGCTAATTTAAGAATAAATCATTTTGCTAAAATTCCAAAATCCCAAATGCTATAAAATATACTATGCATTCATTAAATTGTCATAGTACAAAATAATAACATACTTATAATAGACCAAGAAAAAGAAGCCCAACTAAACATTTGTATAGAATAAATTTGAACTAGATGATATAAAAAGGACCAAAAAATGAGGAAGAAAAATGAAACAAAACACTTGTCTAAGTCGAAGAGCATAGAATACCGAACAACTAGAGAAAGGGAAACTAAAAAGTATACAAGTGAGGAAGAAAGCCCCAAAACCAAAACTTATTTTAAGATGGAGACCTTGATTATATTAGTCCTTCTTCATCAAGATATCATTCTAGTCCTTTCCAGTCCTAAAAAATGTGGGTGTGCATGACAAACAACGAGAACATCTAGTTCCTAATTATCCCATGCCTTGTTATAGCAAATTTCAAATGATTCTTGATTTTGAAGATTGCAAAAATGTGGCTAGGGAAATCATGAACTCCATATTCACTTCACTTAGGCATGCAGAGATTATCATCTACATCATCAAGAACCAAATCTTGTTCATTAATTGTTGACTTTTTAAAGGCCTTCCTATAGAAATCCCTAAGTATACCTTTTTCCACATCTACATGCATTATAATGGCCACACAGATAGAAAAAATATTTGAATTATGTTTTTTTCTATCCATTATTACAAAAAATTCCTCCTCAACAACCCTATTAATAGCCCTATAGACCAAATCATTATTAGTTTTCACCATTTTACTAATTCTTAACTAACTAGTTATGTTACAAATGCTTTAGAATAACTAAAGGAGGAGAAGGGGGGTAGGGAGGGTTGAATAAGTTATTCAAGGTCCAAATGTCCTATTCAAACTTTTCATCAAGTAAAGTGTTCCCATCAAACTTGTTCATTCATCCAAGCCTTAACTTTCCTATTTAGCAAGTTATTGTAAATTAGCATGCAAGCATAACACATAAAAGATCAACACATAACATAGTGATTTATGTGGAAACCCAATTTGGGAAAACCCACCAGTAACATGCTATTCAATTCTCACTCTTCTAAAGTGATTCCCTATGAAAGGCCTGCCCTATTAAAGGCTACAACACACTGTTAAATGTGACCTAGTTAAAGGATTTAACCACCTTGTTAAAAGTGGGCCTGGTTAGAGGACTTTAGAACATTCAGGAGCGGCAAGGGGGGTGTGGTTGAATAATTTATTCAAGGTCCAAATGTCCTATTCAAACTTTTCATCAAGTAAAGTGTGCCCATCAAACTTGTTCATTCATCCAAGCCTTAACTTTTCTATTTAGCAAGTTACTATAAATCAACATGCAAGCATAACACATAAAAGATCAACACATAACATGGTGATTTACATGGAAACCCAATTTAGGAAAAACCACCAGTAACATGCTACTCAATTCTCACTCTTCTAATGTGATGCCCTATTAAAGGCTACAACACACTATTAAATGTGACCTCGTTAAAGGATTTAACCACCCTATTAGAAGTGGGCTTGGTTAGAGGACTTTAGAACATTCACTTGGAATGCCACCCTATTAAAAGATTTACAAATGGCTATTAAGCCAACCTAAGTCCATATGATTTTCCTTTACCCTAACTAATACAATTTCTAGAGAGTAACAATAAGGGGTTTTGACCTGATTACAAAATACAACTTAACTTGCAGATTTCATATCACTCTTTTTCTCATGACATTGTCTGGCTTTCAGTCTCTGTAGTTCTTGACAGCTTGCCCTTCTTTTAGGCTTTATCTCCTTGAGTCTCCAATGCTAAATGTACCAGTACAATCATCTCTTTCTAACCACTCATTGAAGCAAATTCTATGTGTTCTATTCTTCCTTCTGCTAGATGTCTTCTCCTTGACAATCTTTCAACCATTTTGCAATTTGGCACTCCAAGAGCTCTTGCTTCTTGGTCTATGACTCCTTAAATAAAAGTCTAGAATTTCTTTTCCCACTCAATTCTTCCCTCCTTTAATTTCAATTTGTATGGATTATGTAGGATTCATTGAATCTAACCCATATTATGTTCCTTCTAGAAACATCATGAAGAATCCTCTTGAATTCGCTCAAAAATAGTTTACATAGAATTTTGTGCCACTAGCTCATCATCCTTATCCTCCAACTGGTTCAAAAAATCCAAGGTAACAACTTTTTCAACTTAGATTTGGCAAATATATGACATTTCCAATAATGTAGCAACTCAGCACTATTGAAATATTGGTGCTCGGCACATACTGTGTTACTTGTCATTAACTATGTTTTACTAATGCTCGACATCTAAAGTTCACTCGGCACCTACTAAGATTTTCTAATGCTTAGCACCAGTTACTTTTCTCGGCACTTGAACTTCACTTGGCACATACTAGATTTTCCTTTTTTTTGGCTCCAATTGAGAATTTGCTCGACTTAAACTAGCTTTCTTAGCTCCCATTAATGAACTTAGTTTAAGCTTTTCATTGATGGCAAACCAAACTGATCAACCATCAAACCAAACTATTCAACCATGTTATCAACATGCCAACTAGGTTAGAACAATAAGTCAAATTCCAAAAAGAAAATTGGACTACACAATTTCTTCCTCTCTACTTCTCCCTCTTAGCTATTGTATCCTTTTTCTCTATTTCCTTCTTACATTCTCTCCCTCTGTATGCATAGATCATCTTTTTATATTCTTTGTTATGATAAGCTTCTTGCTACTTCTCTTTTTCTTCCTTTGGATTTGATAGTCTCCCTCTTTCTCTAGATTTGATTAGTTTATGCACTTTCTCCCTCTTTGACAACAATGCCAAAGACATACTATTTCAGCATCTTAATATGCAAGTGTAGCTTTTTTAGGTTCTTTTAATTTCTCCCTCTATCACCTTGCTTTTGACTGATTTGGAACTTCATCACTTCAATTAAGTTATGCATGAATCCTAAAGTAGGTATCCTCTACATCAATGTGTAATATTTCAACAATCAATTCAATTGATGCAAGGGAGTCTTGCCTTTTCTTAAGTAGCCTTGGCTACAGGTATCACCCCTAACTTACCTATAACATACTCAAAAGCACCTTTAGGTAGTGCTTTTGTGAAGATGTCAGCAATTTCTTCCTTTGAGCTTACATATTCCATCTTCACTTGTTTGTCTTCCACCAATTCTCTTACATAGTGATACTTGATTGCAATATGCTTTGTTTTGGCATGCATTATAGGATTCTTTGATATGTTGATAGAACTTGTATTATCACAATAAAGTATCACAGGATCATTCAATTTATCCTTCATACCTTGCAACAGATGTTTGATCCATACAATATTGGTGCAATTAGTAGTAGCTGCAACATATTCAACTTATGTTGTTGACTGTGAGATACAACTTTTCTTTTAACTAGTCCATGTAATCAATCTTCTTCCCAAGAAAAGTGCTCCTCCACTGGTGCTCTTTCCATCACCAATATTGCCTCCCCAATCTGCATTAATGTAGGCTCTTAGTTCAAACTTTTCACTCCTCTTGTAGTACAGACCAAAGTCATCAATTCCTTTTAGGTACCTTAGTATTCTCTTCACCACCATTAGGTGATTTTCTCTTGGATTTGTAGAAAATCTTGCCACTATTCCAATAGCTAATGCAATTTCTAGTCTACTATGTACAACATACTACAACTTTCCAATCATTGATCTATACATTTCCTTATTCACTTTAGTTGACTCATCATTCTTGGATAACTTATGTCCTGTTACCATTGGTGTACTGATTGGTTTTGAATCTTCTAATCCAAATGTCTTGAATATCTCCTTGATGTATTTTAATTGGGTCACAAATGTGCCATTCTTCAATTGATGTACCTACAATCCAACAAAGAACTTGATTTCTCCAAACATTGACATTCCAAACTTATGCTTCATTTGATCAGCAAAATCTTTGCATAGAGCATCTTTTCCTCCAAATATTATATCATCAACAAAGATTTCAGATATCAAAATGTCTTTATCTTTTTGTCCTTTGATGTAAAAATTGCTTTTTTCATCTATTCTCTCAAATCCTATCTTCACAAGATATTTTTGCAGTCTCTCATACCATGCTCTAGGTGCTTGCTTCAAATCATAGAGTGCCTTATGTAGTTTTTAGACCATATCCTTGTTGTTGTTTTCAACACATCCCTCTAGTTTTTCTATGTAGACTTCCTTTTCTAGTATACCATATAGAAAAGTAGACTTCACATCCATTTGGTAGACTTTGAAACCTTTGTAAATAGCATATGCAAGTAATGTTCTTACTCCTTTCATTCTTGCAACAAGGGAAAATGTTTCCCCATAATCTAGTCCTTCTTCTTATGCATAGCCTTTGCAAACTAGTCTAGCTTTGTTTCTTGTGATCTCACCATTCTCATCAAGTATTTTCTTAAACACCCATTTGGTACCAATTACATTTTTATCAGCTGGTCTGGGAACTACAGTCCAGGTTTTGTTCTTCTCAAGCTAGTATATCTCTTCTTCCATAGCTTTATACCAATAATCATCTTGTAGTGCATCTTTTATTGATTTAGGCTCAACCTTAGTTAGTAAACTGGATTCATTCCTTAGTCTATTCCTTGTCATTGGTCTTGCATCCTTGTCACCAATGATTTGATATGTTGGGTGATCTCTCTTTACATACTTGGCTAGTCTAGGTTTTGTCCTTCTTTCCATGTTTGTTTCTTCAACTTCAAAGAGTCATTTTGTTCTTCTTCATCTTGTATTTCAAAATCTCTTTCATGTGTGCTATTTTCAAAGTCAAAATATGCATTTCCTTCATTCTATAGCTTAGCTTTTGAATACAGCTTGACATTCACCTTTGTGACTCGACTGATATTGAAATTTTTTGTCGATTCCAAACTTGATTGGTAGTATCATCTTCAATAATCATTCCTTCATAGAAGTATACAAAAGACTAATAATCTTTTGATTTCCTAGATTCATCAACTTGGACTTTCGCATGCTCATCAAAATTTACATTTGCACTCTCCACAATCTTGTTAGTGTTAGTATTCAAACACTTATATGCCTTGTTTCTAGTGGAGTATCCAAGGAATATGCCTTCATCACTTTTTGCATCAAACTTTCCATTTCTAGTATCTTTAAGAATATAGCATTTACAACAAAAGACTTTGAAATGTTTTACATCAAGTGAGTGACCATACCATAATTCAAAAGGTGTTGCATTTGTTCCTTTCTTGACTTGGACTCTATTGAGGGTGTACAGAGTAGTACTTATAGCTTCTCTCTAGTACTTTAGAGCAACATTTTTCTCCATCATCAACATTCTTGCATAGTCTATCATTGACCTATTCCTTCTTTTAGCAATGCCATTCTATGGTGGAGTTCTTGGTGTTGATATTTTCCTTTTGATACATTTGTCATTGCAGAATATCTCAAATTATTTTGATGTGAACTCTCCTCCTCTATCTAATCAAAGGAACTTTAGACTCTTACCTGTTTCCTTCTCAACTCTAGCCAAATACCACTTGAACATTTTAAATGCATCAGATTTTTTCTTTAAAAACATAGCAGTCACCATCTTTGAATAGTCATCTATAAATAGCATTATGTATCTGTCTCCCAGGTAGCTTTGCACTTCTATTGGACCACATAAGTTTGTATGGACTAGCTCTAGTATTTCTTTGGAATTATATGTTTTTCTTTTGAAACTAGATTTAGTCATCTTCCCTAGTTGACATTTTTTGCACATCGTGTTTTCAAGCTTCTTCGGTTTAGGCAAACCTCTAACTTTCTTCTTTTTGCTAATGCTAATCAGATTGTCAAAGTTAACATGACACAATCTTTTTTTCCATAACCACACATCATCAAGTCTAAAAACAAGACAAATTGCACCTTCTATATCTAGGTAAAATAGATTACTCCTAGTTTGATCACCTTTTCCTATCAGATTTCCATTAGTATCATAGATCTTGGCAGATTTGTTTTCAAATTCTACTTTGCAACTTACATTGCCTAACTATGATACACTCAACAAATTGTAGTTCAATCCTTCAACATAGGATGCATTATCACATGAAATTTTCTTTGTAAGTTTAATTGAACCTTTTCCTTTGATTTGACATGGAGCATCATTTCCAAATCTAACATTATTTCCATCATACTAAGGGTAATAAACTTACTTTTGTCTCCTATCATGTGATGTGAGCATCCACAGTCTATTATCCACTTGGCATTCTTGTTCACACAGGTTATCAATGTTTTTGCTTCATCTTCATTTTATTCATCCTTCATCACCACATAGACTACTTCATCATCATTCTCATCAGAGTCTTCTTCAACAATGTAGCATCTTTTTTCTTTGTCCTTGTAATCTTTGCTATCATCTTCTCTCTTGTTCTTGTACTTGTTTCCTTCTTTGTAGTTCTCCCTTTTTGTACACCTTGCAGCAACATGACCTACTTCATTTCAATTGAAACAAATGATAGGGAGCTTACCTTTGAATTTACTTTTTCCTCTATGGAATCTCCTAGCTAGTAGTTCTTTTAACTATTCGACATCTTCCTCATCTATGCTACTATCACTAGATGCATGTTTTCCTTTTATATTCTTCTTCTTTGATGTCACCTCCTCAGTGTCTTTCAATGTCAGTTTGGCCTTAAAAGAAGATTCAAGGTTCTCAAGTTTGCAGTTATCAAAGTTGGACAATTCAAATGCAGTAAGTCTTCCCACTATTCTTTCAAAGATTAGTGTGTTCCCTTATACACACCTTAGCTCTTAGATGGCTGAAACTCTAATAGCATAGATAGGAAGTAGAGTTCTCAAGTATTTTATAGTGACAGTCTCTTCTTCCAATTGACCAAGTAGACTTCTTATTGCACTTACCACTTCTTTCATTCTAGAGCCATATTGAGCAAGATTTTCTCCTTCTCCATTTTCATGTCATCAAACTTTCCTCTAAGGCTTTCTCTCTTTGCTCTTTGAACATTATGATCTCCTCCATACATATCTAATAGGTCTTTCCACATCTTGAATGTAGTGTCACATCCTTTGATTTCATCAAATTTAGCATAACTAAGTGCAGAGGCAATCTCCAACATTGCTTGATTGTGTTCCTTCCTTTTTCTCAAATCATCTATAGTGAGGGGTCCAGCTAGGTCTACATGTTCTATTCCAATTGAGGTTTTTACATAATTACCTATTGATTCAAGGTGCAATTTCATTAGACACTACCATGCAAAAAAGTTGTCTTTGTTGAGCTTGGGAACTTCTCTCTTGGACATCTTGATCTTCTTGCTTCTAGTACCTTGAAACTAAATCAGTAGATGGCTCTAATACCAATTGTTAGAAATACTTTAGAATAATTGAGAGGGGGGTGAATTAGTTATTTAAAGTCCAAATTTCCTATTCAAAATTTTCATCAAGTAAAGTGTTTCCATCAAACTTGGTCATTCATCCAAGCCTTAACTTTCCTATTTAGCAAGTTACTATAAATCAGCATGCAAGCATAACACATAAAAGATCAACACATAACACAGTGATTTACATGGAAACTCAATTTGGGAAAAACCACTAGTAACATGCTACTCAATTATCACTCTTTTGAAGTGATGCCCTATGAAATGCCTACCTTGTTAAAGGCTACAACACATTATTAAATGTGACCTGGTTAAAGGATTTAACCACCCTATTAGAAGTGGGCCTGGTTAGAGGACTTTAGAACATTCACTTGGAATGCCACCCTGTTAAAGGATTTACAAATTTCTATTAAAATAACCTAAGTCCATATGATTTTCCTTTACCCTAACTAATACAATTTCTAGAGAGTAACAATAAGGGGTTTTGACCTGATTACAGAATACAACTTAACTTTTAGATTTTAGATCACTCTTCTACTTATGACCTTGCCTAGTTTTCAGTCTTATAGTTCTTGACAGCTTGCCCTCCTTTCAAGCTTTGTCTCCTTGAGTCACCATGTTTAATGTACCAGTGCAATCATCTCTTTCTAACCACTTATCAAAGCACAGTCTCTGTGCTCTGTTCTTCCTTCTCCTAGATGTCTTCTCCTTGATGCCCTTTCAACCACTTTGTAATTTGGCACTCTAGCAACTCTTGCTTCTTGGTCTATGAATCCTTAAATAGAAGTTTTGAATTTCTTTTCCTACTCAATTCTTCCCTCCTTTAATTTCAATTTGTATGGATTAGGTAGGATTCATTCAATCTAACCCATATTATGTTCCTTCTAGAAACATCATGAAGAATCCTCTTGAATTCACTCAAAAATAGTTTACATAGAATTTTGTGTCACCAACTCATCATCCTTATCCTCCAACTGGTTCACAAAATTCAAGATAACAACTTTGTCAGCTTAGATTCAGTGAATCTTTGACATTTTCAATAATTTAGTTGCTCAGCACTATTGAAATATTGGTGCTTGGCATCTAAAGTTCACTCGACACCTATTAATATTTTCTGATGCTTGGCACCTGTTACTTTTTTTGAAACTTGAAGTTCGCTCGGCACACACTAGATTTTCCTTTTGCTCAGCTTAAACTAGCTTGCTTAGCACCCACTAATGAACTTAGTTTAAGCTTTGTAGTCAACCTTGTTACAACTTATTCCTCCAATGTTTCTAAGTGTGGCCAACCTCTGTATCTTCAAGTATGCTACCAATACATCATTTAACCATTGTCTTAACTGATCCTTGCACTTCATTACAAAATCATAAGTCAACCTTTCCCTTAGGTGCTTTTGTTACATCTTGTTCATTAAATCCTCTTCATAAATCAACTAAGTGGTAGTACCTAGATCTTATAAGCAATTGTCATTCCTACAAATAGCAGGTTTGACATCAATGACAAAAAATGATTGAAAACATTCTTTTAAAAAAAATCTCCCTCTTTGACAGTAAACCTTTTCAATCAGATTTCCAACACTAACTACCCCCCCCCCCCCAAAAGACATTTCTCTCTTACTAGACCTCATACGAATTGGGTTATCCATGAAACTCATGAGAATAGACCTAACAAAGAGTAAAAATAAGAGAACTATGATAAATTATAAGGCTCAGGCTAGGTTTAAATAGACATATCCATAATAATGATTTGGTGCTTGATTAGACAAAATGGCAGAAAATTTCACTTCCTGATATTTTTAATGATTTTTTTTGTCCTAAAAATTTCTTAATTAAATTTGGCTTATTTTTTAATCTCTAATTCCATATAGTCCATATCGAAAGCCACATTTTTACCTAGCCTTAAATATTTTGAACTAGCAATTTGTTAGATATTTAGATTTAATCTTGTGACTATGGATTCACCTAGTGATAAAATATTAGAATGAGATATTGGTAATAATAGCTCCACATTAATTATTTACTTATTTTTATATATTAGTGAATCATTACTTATCATTCTTTTGGATACTTATTGAAATAAATGGGATAGATTTATTACCTTACCAACTATGTTATGAATGTTAAGATTTATTCTAAATGATGATCTCTTGATTGGTCTTCTTAAAATAAAACTTAGATATAATTAGGGAGGAATCATAAAGACCATATTTCTATTGAGTTGTTTTCATCCAACGTGTCTTTAGTAGTTTCTCCTTGAGTCATATCCATTTTCCATTCCCATATATCGATTTGATCTTCCACTATAAACACATAAATCTTGTTTGGAAATGGGGGAGGACGAACATGCAAAAAGTGAAACAAGAAATCCAAGTTTTTGCATAGACTTGGAATCCAATCAATGAAATGATCAATATCTTTTAACACCAATATTGGAAAATATGGTGCCCCTCTATTACCAATCATCCTCTGGTGATAGAATCTTAGTTTGGGAATTGTTAAATCCTCCTTGATGTTTAACATTACTATCACAAGATTTTGAATATAAGCCACCTTGAATACTCTTCTTCATAATAGTTCTATTGCAACTTTATTTGGATCCACATGTAATGCTAAAGCAATAAACATGGTAGGCATAAGTGAATTCACTATGTATCTTTCCCTATTATTTATAAATTCTTGACCCAATATTGTTTGCACTACTCTAATTACTAACAAATGGGTGAATGCACAAAGTTGGGTCACAATTCTATGGAAGTCAAATCTGTGAAATGGGAACTCTTAGAAACAGGTACCCATTTTGGGCTTGGATAGCCAACCTTAAATTTAAAAAATGGGCACCCATTTTTTTTAAATTAGGTACCTATTTTTTTATTTCAAAAAATGGGTACCCATTTCTAAAAAAATTCAAATTTTTTATTTTTGGGGGGATTTTAAATATCACATTTAATTTTTCAAAACAAGTATTCATTTTTGAATTTCAAATAACGGGTGCCTATTTCTTACACCATGACATGGTATTTTTTTTCCTGACTCAAATTTTGGTTCAGCATAAGCTTGGTGAGACCAAGACTATGCCTTGGCCTCTCAAGATTTGGCTAAGGCATTGAACTAAAAAATTCATGCCTTGCCATAATTTTTAGAGGGTCTTCTAGAATAATTTTTTTTTATGAAATGAAAATCCATTAGAGCTCTCACTATCATGATTTCAGAAATATAAATTTTATAGTTTTATTAGTTTATTTACTATTTTTATATTATTTTTTAATCAAAGGTGGTACCTAAATGTAAAATAGTGATGTTCACTAAAACTTTAATAACTTTTTTTAATTTTATTTTTTTCTTAAATCAGTTTATATGTCAGAAGTTTTAAAAAAAAATGAAAAATGTGAAGTTTTGATCAAATTATGGTGTTCATACATGAGAGGTTTTAAAATTTACTTTTATAGTTAATTAAAAATTAATAATAATAAAATATTCAATAAAAAATTAAGATAAAATATTATCATCAATTTTTGGTGTGTTAAGTAACTTTATTTAAAAGGATTTACACAAATTTATTTATTTGTGTCAAATTATGGTATCCATACATGAGTGTGGTATGGTCTTGAAATAGACATTTTGACAAAGTGATTTTTAAAGATCCATACCAAAAAAGAAATCTATCATATGAGTACACAAATAAATTACATATTCGAAAAGTCAATTCTGAACACTACAATTTTTATAGCTAAAGTTTTTTTATATTCAATCTCTAAATGCATCAAATTTTGATATCAATTGACAAGAAATTTCAAAAATAGGAAAAACACTTCCACTTTTTGCCCAAAAGTGAAACCCAACTTCTTGCACTGACCCAAATAAGTTGTCACCATTATATTTCTAAGTCCTCAATCATCAATTGGGAAATCAAAATCTATTTGGAGAGTCACTCTCTTGATTTTAATGGGAATACAGAATGCTTCAACCTAAGATAGATATAAAGAGTGAAAGTGAGGAGGTGTCTAAATATAGAGAAGAAGATAACTGACCAAAATATAAACCAATTCTATTTAGTTTTAAAGGTGTAATCAAAAGTACTTAAACTTTAGAAAAATTAGTAACTAATTTATCATATATATAGTCTCTAAGGCTTCTATTTAGAAAAGGACTACTCAATATTTATTTAGTTGTTAAGGTTTCTATTTAAGTGTATTTTATTAATCATTAATTAAAAGTGCTTAGTTCTTTTTTAATGAATACTTATTCTCCATTGGCCACAGTATTTTCTAGAGAGTCAACTTCTTTATTTCCTTCCCAATAAATGTGTTGAGTTCATACATCCTCTAATTTGTCTATTAATTCTAGAGCGTATTCTAATTTGAAGATGAGGTGCCTATTAAGAGTACCTCATTTTATGATTGCAATTATAATGATTCGAGAATCTCCCTCAATAACCAATTTCTTAATTCCTAATTCCAAACTCAGGTGTAGACCTTCAATTAAAGCCTTTAGATCTACAATATTATTTGTAACCTTCCCTATGAATTTAGCATGTTTGGCTAACCATACTGTATTAGCAAATTGAATGATGCATTCTAAACTTGCATTATTATGATTATCTCTTAATGCACCATGAAAGTTCAATTTAGTTCATCCACTTGGTGGTAGCCTTCATTTATAAACTGCACTAGCCTACTTATCTACTTTTGAGTACATCATAGTAGGATGGATAAGATTGCACCTATTTGGTCTCACTTCTGCATCCCAGTCTGAAAATGATCCTTCTTCTTTGCTTAATTTTATGAGATTGTTGTTGATTTTTTCTATGATTCTAGCATCTATTTTATTCAAGAAATAAGGGATTGATAGTTCCTCACTCATGAAGATTATACAATTCCTTTCCTTCCAAATTTCTGACCATAAAATAGATGGGGATGACTTCCAAAAAAAATTATATATTTTGAAAGAACCTAACTTAGGCTAGCTTTTGATATGAATTGTTGTGGAGTATTGGTTTCCATTAAAGTTCAATTTACATAGCCAAAACTAGCATGTTTTGGCAAAGGGACAATGAAATAATAGATAATCTATTGTTTTAGAGTTTCTTCTATATAACAGACATATTAATAGCCCTTCAAATCCCATTTTTCTAAATCTATCTCTTGTTAAGATCCTATTTTGCATTATTGCCCATAGAAAAATATGTGTTTTTGGTAAACAAGTTGAATCCCAACACAAATCTAAAGGAATTTCAATTACTTTCCATATTTGAGAATTAGTGATGATTGTGTATCCTATTTTAACTTTGTATTTCCCATCTTTAGAAGTTCCCTTGATTAATTTATCATTTATATTTTTATGATTTTCTATTTTTTGTTTTATGAAGTGACTATATTGCATTTTTTAATTTTATGTAAGGCCTATGTGAGCTATTAATTTCTATTCACATTTAACTAAATATTCTATTTTGCAATAGTGGTATTTTGATAAGACAAGAAAAATTTATGCCAAAGATTAGTTTATTTTATTTTATTTTTGATCAAAGAGTCAGGTTGTCCAGGGCTAGATGGTCATCCCAAGAATCTTCCCAAAATAGAGCATTTTCCCATCGCCTATATCCCAAGTTAAGTTCTTACTAATGAGGGGTCGACATTACATCATAAAATTCCATGTTCTAAATCCCTTAGGTGGATTAATGGTATGAAAAATAGATAATAGATCTAATGATGATATATATTTGTGATACAGTATTTTAGTCCATTCACTTAATTTTTCTTGGAACATTCTCCAAAAAAATCTTCATTTTGCCAACTTAAATTTTTAATACTTAAGCCTCCCACTTTTTTGGGTCTACAAATGTTATCCCATTTTTTAAGATCCTTTTTCTCTTTTCCTCTAAACCATTCCAAAAGAATGCTCTCATCATTTTGTCAAAAAAAAAGTTAACCCCTTTAAGTAGATATAGACATGACATTTGATAGGTTGGTATTGGTGAAAGTACTGATATATTTCTAGTTTCTCTTCCTACCTTGATTAACCATCTACCTTTCCAATTTTCAATTATTTATCTATTTTTTCTAATATAGGAATACAAGATTTAGTTTTCCTTATAAAAAATTCAAGTTGAATACCAAGGTATTTGCAAGGGAAATAATATTTCTTAAATCCCATAAATTGGCATACGTTATTTTCTAGATTTGTTTTAAGTAACTAAGAAAACAAATTCTTATTTATCTTTACTAGCTTTCTAGCCAGAGTCTTCCATATAATTTGTGATGATATGTTTGAATTTACAAGCTTCTTCTAGGGAACATTCTTCTGGAAGGATTGTGTCATCCATAAATTGTAGTGTGAAATTTTGGATATATGATGTAAATTGGATTTATGCAAGCTTTTTTCTTCAATAAGGACTCACCTAGGCTTCTCTTCTATCATACTAGGGTTCCCCTTTGTCACCCTAAACTTGAGGGGATTGATATCTTATCCTCCACACTTCCCTATCCATCTACACCAATGTTTTTACAACTTGCATCCATGATTGAGGCATTCCAACTTGTTCTCCAAACCCACAATGTCAACTAAAATGGTCATTCTACCTTCAAATTGGTGTGAGGGGTTCAACTTGAGGGCATTTATACTTCCTCTACCCTCTTGGTCTCAAAATCCATAGGTTTCACTATCGATTCCTCCAAGTTTGCCAAAACTATCCTAATTAGGCCTCCAAAGTTGGTTTTTGGGTTATAACTCCAAATTTCCCTTAAAAAGGTGGAATATTAATTACTAATATGACTGCCCTTTTGGAATTAATTCAATATTTTTAAGGTCTCTAGTCCTAAACTAGTCCATACATTGCTTTTCTAGTTTTGTGTCTATAAGTAAAGGTTTCAAGAACTTCATGTCAGCACCTACTAGGGTCTAATGAAATTGTTAGAAAAACTATTCTTGGAAACTTCTCCTCTCACAAATTTCTCCCTCACACATCCATATTCCTTTTTCAACTCTTAGATTGAACATTTTAGCACATTCAATCTATCAAAACCAACTTGCAAGCATTGTGATCACCTAGCCATGCATTAAAAGCTTTTCTAGGACATCACTTGAATAATAGAAAATTGGCTTGTTTAGACTTCTCCTTTTCTATGTACACTATACAAGGACTCAAATTCCACATCCCTCTAGGACATGATGATTCCATGTAGAGGGTTCATGGGGGAGCCATTTTTCACAAAAATGTCAAAATAAGAGCAATAGAATGGCCATATACAAATGATTTTTAAACTATAAACAAATGAACCCCTATAAACTTGAAATATAAAACAAAATGCATATTATTAACATCAAATATAAGAAATTGTAATTCCCTTCCCAAAATAAAATTTCAAGCATGAGTGGAGGGAGCAGAGGGAGGGGTGGTTTTCAAAATTTGATTTTAGGAAAGGGCAGGATACTTCTGAATGTCAAGATCAGATCCTTGATCCAGAACATGGGTAACATGTGGGGAATAGTTAGGCATATTTTGGTACTAGGGACCAGTTAGAGATTGTGGATGGGGACCCATATGTCACCCCAAGGAGGTGGTTAAGATTCCTTCAGTTCCCAAAGTGGATCAGCAAGGATCTACAAAATGGTCTTCTCTATTCAGGGTCAAACCCTCAGGTAAGTCCTCTTTCCCGCCTGTTAAGGCTCTTCCTAAAATTGAGAAAGGTTCTTGTGCCATCACCATCCCAGATGAAATCATGGATCATAGCATTCAATCCATGGCTTCTACTCTAGTTGGTAAATTTTTGGGGCTAAGACCAAATATAGATGATGTCAAGACCTTCATCAAGAAGAAATGGGCTTTGAAAGGCCAAGTCTCACTCACAGCAATGGCGAAGGGTTTTATGTCATTTAATTTTTCATGCATGGAAGATTTGTCCATCATTCTTTATGAGGGACAGTGGGTGATTGGTTACTCTACCTTGGTGCTCTAGAAGTGGTCTTCCAAATTGAACTTGAATGACTCTTTTTTTTTTCAAGCCCCTATCTGGGTTAGATTACCCAAGTTTCCTTTGGAATTTTGGAATGAATATGTTTTTTTGGGGCTTGTGAGGACTTTTGGTGAACTCCTATCTACAAACCCGATCACTACCTCCAAGCACCGCCTCAACTATGCTCACATCTGCATAGGTGTTAGGGAAGGCACAGACATGCCTAAGACTGTGGCCTTTCATTCTAAACTTGGAGTGCATATTTAGAAACTAATTTATGAAACTATCTATTTTGGTTCCTTTCTATGCTTGAAGGTAGGTCACAAGGCCAACCAATGCCCTAGGGTAGATAAGCAGAAGACCAAGGATCCTGACACCTCAGACAAATCTAAGAAGAAACCTTCTCCCTCTCACCCAATAGCCAAGGGGAAGAAGAAACTGATATGGAGATGTAAACCCTCCAAGTCTTCAGAGTTGTGGGATAGCAAGGAAGTTAAGCAGAATCCCCCTAGGCAGAATGATGCCATTTGGGGTGATCAAGCCAACAATGAGTCCTCTAATGCTGCTCCCCTTGCAAAAGCTCCTACTATAGAGGAATTATTTGAGCTATTAGGGCTAGAGAAAAATGGCCAAAGGCATGATCCCCCTTGTTCTAAAGAGAATATTAATCAGAGGACTGAGACCCCCTATTCTAATGGAAGGCAAGACTCTCCTCAAAAGATTTCCTTAAGGCCCAAGGTCTCAACTAACATGTCCTCCTAGAATGGGTTTTGGTCAAGAGGAAGGTATGCCAACTCCCAAGGGTTTGGAGGCAAATCTCCTTCAACTCATCCCCTGACTAGGTCTCTCATTTGGAAGAGTGGATTGATAGCTATTCTCTAGACAGTCTAAATGGCTAGTGTATGACAAAAAAAAAAAAAAAAGGAACCAACATCATGATCACCCCCCTTTGTCCCCATCAACAACTAGAAGTAAGGTTAAGGCCAATGTTGGGATAACTCCCAAGCAACTAGGAAGGAAGAAATCCAACCAACTATTGCAAGAAGAAACCAAAAGAAACCTGGCAGATGGGAGCCAGAGAACCATCAAGGAATTCTCAAGAAGTAATAAATGAAGGTCATTTCTTGGAACATTAGGGGCCTCAATGGGGCTCATAAATAGGAACTAGTCAGAAACTTGATCAGAGATCAAAGACCTAATTTTTTTTTTATCTAGGAAACTAAGATGAAAAGGAAATTGGTAAACAAGTTATCTTTTAGCAAATCCATGTATAGTGATGCCAATAATTTGGATGGAGCCTTAGGAGGGGTGTTGATTCTTTATAACAACAGGGAATTCAAGATGTCCCCCATCTTAAATGTTGATAATTCTCTCCTATGCAAGGTGTCCCACATCCATGGTGATGAATCTTGGTTCATCTTAAACCTATACACCCCAAATTCAAAAAGGGAAAGGAAAGCTTTCTAGGATAAGATCTCAGCAATCATTACCAACAAAAATATTAACAAAGGGATCATCATGGGAGATTTTAATTCTCCTCTCATAGATGATAAAAAATGTGGAGGTCTTGCGCTAGATTAGGATAGCAAGCTTGACCTCCCCA
Organism: Cupressus sempervirens; assembly: GCA_028749045.1. Taxonomy (NCBI): domain Eukaryota; kingdom Viridiplantae; phylum Streptophyta; class Pinopsida; order Cupressales; family Cupressaceae; genus Cupressus; species Cupressus sempervirens. Next base: position 742,125,868 of record CM053789.1, on the reverse strand, counting down.
ACTTCATCCACAATCTAGCTTTGATGGATGTGGACCTCTTAGAGGGAAGATTAATTTGGTCTAACAGAAGAGTTGGTGGGGAATGTATCTAGGTTTGTCTTGATATAGCCCTCATATCTCCTAGGACGTGGCTATAGAATCACTCCTATAGACTTTCCCTCCTCCCTAAAATGGGCTTTTACCACACTTCATTTTCTCTCTCTATTAGCCCTCTAGTTATCAAAAGGATTTTCCCCTTCCATTTTGAGAAAATGTGGATTACCCACCTGGCTCTAGAATCTAAGATTTATTCCTAGTGGAATATTGAGGTTGAAGGTACTACAATGTACAGGGTTGCCCAAAAACTAACGAATGTGAAAAGAAACATTAAAATGTGGAACAAGTCAGACTTTGGCCACATTTTTTAGGATAGAGATGAGAAGACTGATCAACTCTATATTATCCAAGAAGAAATTCAGCAAAATGGATATAATGACCAGAACAGGCTAGAAGAAAGGGTCGTCCTCTCTGACCTCCACAACATCATTACTAAGGAAGAACATTACTGAAAACAAAGATCTGGAGTAAATTGGTTGAAATAAGGTGACCAAAACTCTCATTTCTTCCATTTGACCATGCTCAAACATCATGCAAGCAATAGGATCTCAAACATTAAGAAAGGTCAGGCTCATCTATCCAAAGATGATGAGATTGCAAATGAAGCTATTCAGTTCTTCTCATCCCTCCTTTCCAAGGATCCTTCTCTATCGGTGTCAGATCAAGCTGAAATTTTATCATCAATCCCCTCCTTGTTGCAATTGCACCACAATTCTATGCTAAAAGCTATCCCCTCCCTAGAGGAAATCTTCTAGGCTCTCAACTCTCTTCCAGGGGACAAATCTCCTAGCCCAGATAGTTTCCTGACCTTCTTTTTTTAGGTCTACTGGGAGGTGGTCAAAAGGGATGTCACTAAGGCTATCCAAGAATTCTTTGGGGCCAAAAATCTTTTGAAAGATCTCAATGCCACTTTCCTAGTTCTCATTCCAAAGATATTGGGGGCTCATATGATGGACAAGTTCAGGCCAATTAGTCTTTGCAATTATTTTTACAAAATCATCTCTAAGGTTCTTACCACAAGACTCCTCAGCATTCTCCCCCTGATCATCTCCCCTTAGTGGACTGGTTTTGTCCCTGGGAGGTAGATTCTTGACTATATTGTCATAGTTCTCAAGATCATCCATCTTTTGGAGGCCGATAAGAAGGAAGGTTTTCTACTTAAATTGGATATGTCTAAAGCCTATGACAGGGTGGATTAGAATTTTCTTATGGCAGTCCTTTAGACATTCAGTTTTGATGCTCAAGTTTGTAATATTGTCTCTCAACTTGTCTCCTCACCTTCATTATCTATTTTTGTTAATGGCTCCATCTCTAATTTCTTCTTCCCCTCGAGAGGACTGAGATAGGGTGACCCCATTTCCCCTATTCTCTTTATTGTTCTAGCTGAATGTCTAGGAAGACTAATCCAAAGGAAATGTTAGGACAGGAGCCTACAAGGTCTCAAGCCCTCTTCGGGTCCCTCTACCTTCACTCACCAACAATTTGTGGATGACACTATCTTGGGGGAAGAAGCTTCAATCTGTGAGGCCAAATTTTTTAAGTACCTCTTGAACACCTATACCAAGAGTTCAATTTTCTTCATCAACACCCCTTTGGAGAGACATAGGAAAATTGCTCATATCTTGGGAAGCAACATTAGATCCCTACCTACCAACTATCTTGGCCTACCCTTGGGTTCCAAATTCCTTTTGGAATAGCATCGTAGATAGATTCAACAAGAAACTTGCTGGATGGAAAGGGGCCACCCTTAGCTGGGCTGGCAAGTGTACACTAGTGAAATCCATATTTTGGAATCTCCCTACTTATGCATTAAGCCTCTTTAGTATCCCTACCAAACATGTGGATAGAATGGAGAAGATTCAGAGGGACTTCCTCTGGATAGGGACTGATGACCACAAGAGATACCATCTTGTTGCATGGGAGCTTGTTTTCCTCCCAAAATTCCATGGAGGTCTTAGTATCAAAAAGATTAAACATCTTAATAATGCCCTTTTAGCTGAACAATTATGGCGTATCTTTCAAAGCACATGCATTTAAAGGGATATCCTGATTGAGAAATATCTGAGAAGGCAGTCTTTCAACTTCTTGATAATTGAGACTAAGATTCCCCAAGGGTTCTATATTTGGAATGGGATCTTGAAGGCTAGACCCCTAGCCAATTCAAAGGCCAAATGGAAGGTTGGAAAAGGGGATAATATCTTATTTTTGTAGGATAACTGGACTAGTCAGTGACCTCTTATCAATCACCCCAGTTATGGAAGATGGGAAAAACAATGCATAGGAAGATTTGGCATGCAAGTTAGTGATTACAAAATTGGTCAAGGCTGGCATGACCTATCTAAGCTATCCCTAGACCTTATTCCTATGATGATTTTACTAAACGCCACCCCCATCAACAACAATAGGGACACTATAATTTGGGGAGATAACTCGAATGGGCTATACTATATTGCCTTTGTCTATTTTTCTATATGTAATAGGATGGAGAAGCCAATTTGGGCCAAAGCCTAGATTTCTAGTCCCACTCCCTGTTGTCACAAAGGTTTGCACCCTTGTCCAAATTTTTTACATTTGAGGTTGAAGCATGGATATTCTGCCTATTCTAATCAAAAGAATTGTTCCCATAATTCTAATTTGGAGGCCTACCACTATTCAGAGTTTGATGTTGCAATTGATGAGCCTTACTACCTTGAGCTTGTTGTCTCTCTAAAGTTACCACTTTGTTACTCACTTTCTGCATCACAGAGAAGCTATCCTCCAGCTTCTTCTCTTGGCCCTACAATATCTTATCTATGTTCAGCATCATAGATTGCATCATCTCCTTGATTTCATCTATTCCATTTGAAGATGTGGAAGGTTGAGGGACTAGAGCGAGGGATTGTGATGTGGAAGCTGTGGGAAGAGGAGTCATTTCTGGTTGGTAATTTGGAACATTAGGAAAGAAAGGCATAGGAGGCCTTTGAGCTAGCTTACCTCCTTGTATTAGGATGTTTTCTGACTTTATTGCTATGTCATAAGCATTAGGCAAGGTATCTTCTCACATAGTTTGGATTGTAGTGGCAATGTCACTTGTAAAGGCTCTGAGGTAATGCAAGAAGGCATTACCAAGGGTAGGTTTTACTAAAGTAGGTATTCTATCCCATGTCTTTTGAAATCTATAGTTGAAATTAGTCATACATTTATGAGGGGTTCTTTTTATAGTAGTCAACTATTCTAAAAGTGATAAATGGTCACTTTTGTCCTCAAAGTGTTTGCACATTCCTACTCCTAATCCATCCCAATCTGCTATGGAACCATGAGCCAAACCTCTATACCATTGTAGTGCTTTTCCTTTCAAGGATGAGGCTAGAAGCCTAATTGTAACATAATCTTCTATAATACCATGGATATTGCAGACATTTGCAACTTCTTAAATGTATTCTGAGGGAGAGATAGAAGTTTCACTAGTAAACTTTGGTAAAATTTTGAGTGCAACTATTAGTATATCATGTCTTTGGGCCAATAAAAGAGGACTTCCACCATTAAAGGTGGCAAAAGCATGATCCCTAGGTTGTGCCATATACACTAGTGATCTATTGATATGTGTTGATGACAATCTAGGCTAAGATCTAAGAGTAGCAGGAGTAGAGATGGATCTTGCAGGTGTATTTGTTGCTATTGCACTCCTAATTGGTGATAAACATACTCTAGCCTTCCTTCTTCTAGGATTTGAAAATGAAAACTCTTGGTAATGAAATTTACCTCTAGAAGATGCCCTTGCTTTAGCTTTGGGTATGAATTACTACAACTTTGGTCTAGAACTAGGTGTATTTGAAGCTCAGAGTCACCAAGTACTTGAAGAATGAGCCTCTTGAAGGCTTGAACATTGAAGCCAATACTATCTCCTTGGTATTAATCTTGAAATCTTCCTTTAGACACCAGTAGACTTGAATTTTTTTGAATAAAGTCCCATCAGGCATGCCAAAACTATTGTCACAAAGGTTTTCACCCTTGTCCAAAGTGTTTACCTAATGACAACCTTGTGAAACATGGAAACAACCTCCAAGCTGTGGGACTTGAACTATGAGGTTCAGTCTCTAGAGAAGGCCGACTTCCTTTACCATCAGGGTGCACCTAACTACTCTTGGAGAGGAAAAGGAAGAAGGAATGCGTGAAAGAAAATCTACCTACTCTAACCTAAGGGGGTGATGCACCAAAATAGAGTGTTCAAACCAATCTCTGCCCATGCATGCACTATTGAACCATCATGAAACTAAGAGATATACACATCCAGACTTGCTTTAATCTAACAATCATGTGTAGATCAGAAAACCCAAATGAATAATGCAAGGAAAGAGAGGATTCACTTATATACCATTCATAGGCCAAAAGAGATATAGTCATGCAGGATTGCAGATCTCTACAGTACACCAATGAGAGGAAAATAGTTCTTGCACTTCACAACAATGGCTAAAGGAGATAAGAATGTCATACAGTTCAGAGGCAAAGGGAATTTATAGTGAAATTGTAGAGCAATATCAAAGAAGTCAAAGAAGAGTCAACTCGAACAAAATCTATAAAAATTGCTTTTATAGTTCAGCCATAACTGAGATATTTTCTTTGAATTTACTCCACAACCACTACCATTAAGGCTCGATAAGGATCTAGAGAAAATCTTATCTGGGTACAGATTCAAATACAATGAAACCTGATATTTAGTTGAAATAGGGCATTGACAAAAACATCACCATTAAACCATTCTGACCAAGTAGATGGATGAACTAAGGTGGTGGAGTGTTTTCTCACTATTTACTATAATTAGCATTCATTCAAGAGTGGTTGGCATTTATCATGAGGATCAAATCATGCAAGAAAACTCAATCTCCTTCATTTCTAGCTCATGAATCAGCAAAGTCAACAAGTCAACCAAACTCTGCCACCAAGATGAGCCTCGTGGGCAAATAGTCTTTCAATTTTTTGCCAACCCTCAAAGTCTTCCTGAGTTTGACCACATCTTCATAACTAATTATGCCACCTCCTCAAGACCCTGATCATGGCAATCACATAACTGCCAACATCTAACTGTTAATGCCTTAGTCGGGCCCACTGGGACATGTGTCCTTCAGGTGCTCCCCGGCAATGTTTAATTTCCTCCCATCTTCATATTGCAAGAAAGTGTCGATCATTGATCTCTATGAGATCAATGATCATGAAAGATCCTCCATATATTGCACTTGCTCTTTGAAATTTTTGGGCCCACAAACACTTAGCATCTAACTCAACATGACCTGGCATCACCTTGGCATCAAACTGTGACATAAGGAATAGACCTGACCCCACAAGGACATGTGGCAGCGAGGCGCATGCCTGCATTACTTAACATTCTTGCAACTTCTTATTGCAGGTATGTGCCAACCATTAATCCATTTTAATATGATGGTGGAAGGTACAACTGAGAAGATCTGTCATCATTACAACTTTAACTTTTATTCCTTTGGGCCCACAAGGACACGTGGTAACCTAGAGCTTGCCCGCATTGTCAGGAAGTCTGACAAAACACAGAATGCAGGAAAGTGGGTGCCAACCAAAATGCCAACTAGACTGAGACCTCTTCCCTCTATGGCCCACAAAAGAAGATGGACCCACCTACCATGCATCACAAAGGGGCTTCCTTGCAATGTTTAATGGTCATTTGTTTTGAAAATGCGAGAAAGTGCCCACTATAGATCGCCAAAGATCTAACAACATAGAAAGTTGCAGATCAGTGGAAACAAAATAAAAGAAATACCATAAGTTTTAATCATTTTATTTTTGACATTTCCATGCCATTTAAATAATATTTCAATATGGAAGAAGACCATTGGGTGGGCTCAAATGTTAAAATTCAAATTTTGGTCGGGGTAAAATTAGGTAACACTCCCAAAATTAATATCTTTTTTTTGGGTCCTTCTACAAGATAAAATTCTTGCCTTGGATAATTTAGCTAAGAGAGGCCAAATAATCCCCAATAGGTACAACCTTTGAAAGCATAACCTGGAAATGGTGAATCACTTATTCATCCATTGTCCCTATTCATCCAAGGTGTGGAACCTTCTGACCAAGGATCTTGGTTTTAGTTGGTGCCCCTCGGTTAATATCTAGGACTTCTTTTAGTAGTGGAGAAGCCACCACTCTAGTTTGAATCCTCAATTATTTAGCTCTTGGACTCTCCCACACTTTTTCTAGGGAATCTATAAAGAGCACAACAATAGAGAGACAGAGAGGCTCTAGAGTTCATAAATATAGAGAAAATTGAAGGACTCATTATGGAGAACTTTGCCATAACAAAGGGAGGAAATATCAAGGAAGGTGGGAATAGTAAAGTTAGGAAAAAAGATAGGGACAAGAGAAGATAGGAAGCTAGATGGTCCTTCCCCCTTGAGGACTGGTACAAAGCCAACTTTGATGGGGTGGCAAAGGGGAACCTCAGTCCAATCGATTGCGGAGGCATCATTAGAAATAGCTCAAGAGAAGGAATTATGATTATTTCTTTCCCTCTTGGTCACCAAACTAATCACTTTGTTGAAGCCAGTGTAGCCAGATAGATTGTTAAGCTATCCCTAGCTTCCAAGATTGAGTCCTTATGGCTTGAGGGAAACTCCCTAAACATTATCAATTGCATCAAAGGACATGTTATGCCCTCCTGGATGATTGCTAACATCATTGAGGACCTCAAATCCAACTTCAGTAAGTTTAAAAGACTTTTTTCAGCTATGCTTATTGAGAAACCAACTCGATTGTTGACTAGCTCACCAATGATGACATGGAAGAATGGTGACAAAATCCTAGCAGCGATGATTGAGTTACTCTAGCAGGACTGAATCCAAGGTACAAATATAATCCCATTTTAATAATGGAAGGATATGCCAACTTGCACATCAAAAGGGGAGTAATTAGAAGTCATGTAGAACTCTTTTCAGATCATAATTATGCATATAGAAGGCACAATTTGAGGGCTAGCGTGAAATGAACCACTAAAAAATGTAATAACATTTTCATTTTTAGCATCCCAAGGAAAATAGAGCTCAACAATTCTACTAGTAGAATAGGGTTTACAGAGCTGAAGGTAGCCATGGTTGGGGAAAGGATCAAAAGAGAACCTTGGGGGGGAATGGAGAATTGGAAGGAGAAGGAGAAGGTTTGACACAAGCTCAAAAAAGGTGGTATGGAGAATCTTCATGGTTTTGACATTGGGGTTACCAAGATGATGGTGGAAACATGGAATAATGGGAAAGTCAAAATAGATGGAGTCACCCAGCACAACACTAAGGGCTTGATTGCAGAGGTGACAAAAATCCCTCAAGAAGGCATAAAATTCTATAGAGACAAAAAGATGTCGGCCAATGCGATTAGCAAATTTTTCAAGGATGATACTGAGAGGAACAAATTTATCAAGGCCAATACTTACTACGAGATAGAATCCATTAAAAAATTATGGAGGTATGTTCTCAAGATTCTCATTGAGTTTATCACTCTTGACTCCAAGTTCAATAGGATAAGAACACACCATTTTGTGCTACTAAACCACTTTAGGCATGCTGTTAAAATTTATTTTCCTTTCTATCTTTATACTTCCTTGTCTAAGGGTATTGAGGGTTTGTAGAGAAAATTTGTCACTAATCCTACCCTCCATGAAGGCCTTCTCCTTCTCATTTATGAGTTTTTGAAAACTCAAACCAAGGGAAAATCCCTGGGTGACCCGGGTAATGCTTCAGAGGATACCACTAGTTCGACTCTAGGGATGTTCAATTTGTTAAAACTGAGGATGAGGTAAACTCCAAAGCCATCTCTATTGCCTAAAATCCCCACTTTCCTAGTAGAAAGAGCCCTATATGTCTTTCCCCCATTCCCCCCAAGCCAGAGCCTTAGGAGGAGAAAGAGAATAGTGAGATAGAAGAGGAGATTGACACTAACTCTGAGGATGAGGACAAGGAGAAGGGGAAGGACATAGTAAAGGATGAGGAGAAGGGGAGGGAAAGAGATAAGGAGGAGGTTTCCCTCAATGCTTCTTGGGAAACCCCAGGAAAATAAAAGCTGACTAGGCCTTGCTTTAGGAAGACCCCATTGCCCTAATCTCTGAGACCGTTGGCCCTAACCTGTCCATCTCCTTCCCTGAGGAGATGATTGAAATTATGATGGAAAAAAGTGGGGAGGTGATAAGGAAGGACACGAGGAGGGAAAGGAGGAATTTTAACATGGATGTTGCTAGGTTGGGTATAGTCAGAGAGCTAATGAACATCTAGATGATGGAGGACCTTGATGGAAAAACCCATTATGATGAGCTAATTGACCTCGCTCTATTCATCATTTCTAATAAAGCATGGGAAACAAGCTTCAACCTCTTGAAAAATGTGAAGAATGGCTTGATAGATAACTTTCGATCTATCAAATGGTTGTTTTAGGAAATTGAGGCTCTAAAGGAAAAGAAAAACTAGGATAGCAGCCAAAACATCCATAGTGTCTAGGAGAACACCAGAAAGAAGACTGATTAGGATGGTAGCTATAAGTACTACAATAGCCAAAACTCTAGAGATGAACAAGAGGATAGACTATCCTTGGTTGAATAGAAAGTCCAAAGGTTTGACTACATTCACCAAATTTTGACAAAAAAAATTGTGGATACTCTGCACACTTTGAATGAGAACATAGTCAACCTGGGGGATACTCTAATGAGAACTGACCTTGATGGGAACATGATGAAGATGACCAGTATGGACATTGGCCAATAAGAGCTTGCTCTAAAAGCTGCTAGGGACCAGGTGGACTAGGATGATGCCCAAAACAAGAACCAAGAAGGAGCAGATAATCAAAAGGAAAATGAAGCTACAGAAACTCTACAGGACCTAGATAAGGAGAACAATTAGGTTGTTTCTCTTTTGGTTTTTTTTTATAGGGTAGGTAGCTAGCTTTTTCCTCTTGGCCTTTGTTCTTTTGTTGGTTTTGGCTTTTTGTAGCAATTTCATGTTTGCTGGACGTTTTTAATCTCTATATTTATATTTTATAAAACTTTTGTGTTTTAGGATCCTTGTAAAACTTGTTTTAATTAATCAAAAACATTAAATACAAGCATCCAAAAAAAATAGAAGTCCTTCAATCCATTAAAGTATTCATTTGCAATTAACAACACCAAAATTGTCAATTCTAGAATAACATTTCCATGGCTTTCAATTTTAGAACTCACTAATTATGATCTCCAACCCTTGAAATGGGTCTCTTCATTGTTTTATAGGTTTCCTCAAAGGTTTTAGATAGTTACCATAACTATAAATTCCATCCTTATGATATGCAACATTTTTGTAAAAATATTATCAAGCAACTTTTCAAAGTTGCTGACAACATTTTGCATTTCCTAGAAACATTGGCATTCATCACTTGGAGCCTTCCAAATAGGTCTACTATGACCTCTTTATTATTTCTAAAAAATATTTTTCCTTTAGAGCATCAACTCACATGATGGGACCACTTTGACCTAATTAGCAACTTTTACAACAATTGATGTCGTTTTGACATATTTCCCAACTTTGTACCAAATGACAACATATGACCTCCAACCTATGCAAATGGATGTAGATACACCATAAAATACATAGTAAGCTCAAAATTGAAACCTTCTCCAAACTTCTAGGGTATAAGATCCATCTAAGAGAAAACTCACATGATCTTCTAAGGTCCAAACAGACCCAATTGACTTGGCTAAGTTCACTACAAGCCAAAAACCAAAAATGTGGAACTAGGACTATGAGTTAGCCTAGGTGCTTATATGCCATACTCCCCTGAACACAAACATTTCAATCCATCCTTGGATTGATCAAGATGGATTCTATGCCAAACTTCTTTAAGTCTTCTTCCTTGATCCAAGTACCCTCTACATCATATTTTTCATGCCACTTTACAAGATGTTCCCAATAAGTATTTGTCCTAGTTTTTTTGTAAACCCTCGAGTCAAGTACCTTTGTAGCTATATTAAGTGGTGTAGGAGTTAAGTTCAAGTCTTCTACATCTTGAATGACTTCTTTGAGTCTCTAATTAGTATCTGGAGTAGGTACTTTATATTGAACCAAATTTGCAACATTGAAAATGGGTGATAACTCAATACCTTCAGGAAGCTCTACCTTACAATAGGAATTATTACCATACTTGGCCATTATTGTGTGAGGCCCTAAAATTCCCATCTAAATCTTATGAGGGACTCCTTTCTACAACTATTCATTATGTAGATGAACCATCACAATATCTACAACTTTGAATTGTATAGATCTTTTTTACTGTCATCTACCTTAAGCTTGAGTTTCATAGCATTTTTTGTTAGGGTCTTCCTCACTATTTCATGGAGTTCCCTCATGGAGTGAGAAAAGTCCTCAATGTAACCACTACCTTTTGCACCATCTTTCAGCTCCCTTAATTTAAACACCCATCTAGGATGCAACCATAAATAATTCCAAATGGACATTTACCAATAGACCTATTGAATGTATCATTATATGCATATCCAACCTACCCAATGAGCTGATACCAAACTTTTCCATATTCCTTTGTAAGACACCTTAGAAAGTTTCCAAGACTTCTATTTACTACCTTAGTTTGACCATATGTTTGAGGATGATAGGAAGATCCTAAGGATATATTGGTACCTAGCTTTTGCCACAAGGTTTTCCAAAAAATGACTCATGGACTTTGTGTCCATGTGTAAAATAATACTTATAGGTAAGCCATGGATTCTCACCTCCTTGTCAAATAATAAATGTGCAATTTGGAAAGCATCATGGACTATTTTATAAGGGATAAAATCTGCCATTTCACTGAATCTTTCCACTACAACATAAATACTATCAAACCCTTGATTGGTCCTTGGTAACCCTACCACAAAGTCCATACTTAAGCACTCCCATGACATGTTAGGAATTGGAAGGTGTTGATAAATGCCTACATTGGAATATGTGACTTTTTTATTTTTGATACACCACACAACATACAACATATTGTTTGACATCCCTATTCATTTTAGGCCAAAATTAAAATATATTGACTAACTCTTGAGCCTTATTGACCCCAAAATGACTAATAATTTCCCCATTGTATTTTTCATGAAACAAAGTTTCCCTCATTGCTCCCCTAGGAAAACATGGTTTACTCTCTTTAAATAATAAATTATTTTACAAACTGTAATAAAAAAAAATTCACCATAGAAATTGTTCTTGTACTCCTTACATATCTTGTAAATTTTTTCAAAATCTTCATCATTAGCATATTGTAGACACCCAATAATTGGTAAAGACTTAAATCATGTAATTTTGATCAATCAATACAAATTAAAGAGAAAATTAGAAGAAACACAATAGACTTTTAAATCAAAAATCACATCAGATCATTAATCACCAACCAAATCAACAAGACCTAAATCAACTTTAAAAAGAGGAAGAAAATAATTCAAATTTATAAAATGAAATTCAAAAAGGAAGGAAGAAAAATAAAAAGTGTTGAAAATAAATCATTTATTAAATCAATAAAATCATTTTATCCTCACAAGATTGAAAATCTCCATTTTACCATTTAAAAGAATTTGAAAAATCCTCATTTTATCCTCAAAACCAATTCTTTTGGACTCTTCCTCCTAGCCTCTTATGAGATATTTTGAGTTTCACTTTTACCCCTAGTCAAAAGTGAAATCATGGTTCTTACCCCAACCCCTTCCAAAATCCTATAAATAGGAGGGAAATCTAAGAGGCAAGGGACCCAAGTTTTCATGCATCTACACTATAGGCATATTTAGACTCATTGTTTTAGCATTCTCATTGTAGCAATTTCATAGCATTGTTAGTTTCATTTTGTGTCGTTTAACATCATTTGATATCATTTAGCTTCATTTATTGCATATTTAGTTCATAGCATGATCATTTCAAGAGCATTTATAGGAGTTGTATTTCACATATAACCCACATTTTAATCATAGATCTTGCACTTTCCATCGTAGATATGCATTTTTAGCACTATCCCATTCTAGAACTATCACTAAGATGCAGGTTTGAGAGCCATTTTAGTAGTTGTATTTAGGAGGACATGAGACACTTGTAGAGATTACATTTTGATGATGATATCTTGGGTTTAGTATAGTTTGTCATAAGTCCATTTGCTTTCTATAGTAAGGTTTCATGAATACACATTTTTACCATGTACAAAATGGTATGCACCATGGGGCCGAACTAAAAGCCTCTCTATTTTAAAGATTTCCAGTCTAATCTTTCATTTCGAGTATAGATCTATGTTTTTTTGGCTATTCTCTTGTGCAGATCTAATCAAATACAGGTTCTAGTACATTCGGGAGACCTCATATCACTAAGAACAACATTCCAAAGTCTTTCTCAAGCATAGAAGGGCTAGATCTAAGTCGTCTAATGCTTCTATGCTCCATTTCAGTGCTTCTAAGAGATATTTTAATGCTCACAAACTCTATTTTAATGCATTTTATTTTACTATAGCACTTATACATTATTCTTTAATGCATTTTCATTGTCCTATAACACATTTGCATATTCTTATAGCACTTTTGAAGAGTTTTGTGATGCATTTAATCATTTTTGTAGAGCATATGAAGCATTTCATAGTGCATTTAACTTTCCTATAGCACATTTTCATAATAAAATAGCACATATGAGGTTTTTTGTGATGCCTATGAACATTTTTGTAGCACATTTGATAAAAGTTGTAGTTTCTAGAATCTAACTTCTAGATCCAAATATCTTTTGCTTATAGGACCCTTTTGCATCAACAAACAAGCTTTCAAATTGTAGATAGTGAGTAATGGGAATGAAGACCCTCATAAATGCACCTAGCCTTTGCTAGCTTCGAATTAGGTAGGTGGACCATGACTCTTGTCAATTAAAACTGTGGCATTTACTAAGTTTTCAAACATAATTTAATAAGAATGTTCAATCTCATTGATCTGATAAAGAAGTAGGCCTATGCTCTCAAATCCTTTGAGTTGATCAAAATGCCTGACCTTTTGTAAAGACTAGTTACAGTTGAATGAGGAAAAGAACCCACACATAGTCTAATTAGGAGTCGGCTATCTTCAATAGCATAAGAGCTAGTAATTAATATTTTTTGTTTGACATGTTTTGGGAGCCAAAATAGTAGAGATATGCTCTCACTCTCTCAACTGATTAGATTCTTAGACCTATTTATGACTTCCATTTCTCACTTTTCATTAGGTAGCATAATCTAGCCATAGAAGGGCTACCTCCTGAGTTTTCTTAGTAGGGCCAATGAGAGGGATTGCCCCCCAATCTTGCATTCCTAATTGAATGTAAGCCACCTGTGTTTAGTGCATAGCCTCCCTCTAGTAGTCCCACAAGGGATTGTGCCAAACCTCCCTTGTGTTGGTGGGAAGCTCTTTGTTATAGGAGAGGTAAATTCGAACATAGTTGGAACACTATGACCCATTAGTAACCAACCTTAGATAACCTTGCTAGGAAGCCTTTTTTTTCATTTTCTAGGTGCATGCAATTTTTTATTTCATTTTGATCTCACTACTGTTGTGCTTGAAAGTGCTTTAAAACTTAATAATGAACACCAATGTAGATTATAAACCTTCTAGAAAGATAAACCTCAAACTGGTATTGAGAAATCAAGTTTAAAATGAAGATATTACTAAACAATCCTTAAGATAGCACATATACTGCATAAAACAGTGCTTTTGATCATTCTTATAATGCTTCTGACTGCTGTTATGATGCATGTACCTATAAAATAGCACATCTTAAACTTAAAACAATGCATCTTAGCTAGGAAAAAACACATATGAAAGTTAAAATAGTGCATCTGACCATCAAAATAGCACATTTGATTACTAAAATAGCACATCTAAGCATTCCTATGATGCATTGATAAAAAACATGAAATAAAGACTATCTGCAAACATGATACTTGCAAACAAACAATAAATTTGGATACCCTTTTCTGTGTTGCTATTTTACAAAGTCTAAAAATTTCCATGTCTGACTGAACTCTCTTGAAAACAATCAAAGCTACATCATCATCAACCCAAATAGTTACCATTACCTCACTTTGAACATCAAGCTAGGAATGTTTGAAAACACATATCTATACAAGACTTCATGAAAGTGGACCTTATCCTATCAACATTGGCAAACACCTTGTCCAATTTAGCTTGTTGCTTCAAACAAATCACGGTCAATGTAAAATTTCACTTTTCGAAAAAATGCCTAAAAACTAAAAGCATCCAACTCACCTTTCATGCCACCATGCAAAACAAGTGTACCAAAAAAACCAAAATGATCAACCATACGAGTAAGTCCTAGGATAGAAAGTAGAACCATCAAACACACAGAACCTCTAAACCTCCTAAAATCTACCACAACAACAGATTGCACACAGAAAAAAGTTACTCCCGAGTCACCCTTATTTGATCAAAATTCAAAATCCCTAGCCACAATGGGCTCATTTCACACATGGGATGACAGAAGCATTGAATCTAAAGTCAAAGATTTTCAGCAAGATCCCGAACTTGTTGATATCATGGACAAGATTTTGGAAAAACACAAAGAACAATACATACTCACATTAGCACAACAAGGTACAAAATTGCCATTTGATTTTGATGTGACTAATCTAAAAAGAGATGAAGTAAAGTCACCTTTAGACATAGTCACACAAAAATTGAAAGACTTACAACTAGAAATGAAAAAGATGAAAAGAGGAAAAACACAACTTGCAGAGTTTAGCGTTGAAAAGGTGTGTTCCCTACCGTTCGATAAAAGCCTTACCTTCACACCTTTCCTTCCAAATGTGTAGATACCAAAGTATGATAAATATTTTGGCACATTAGATCTAAAATATCACTTGAGGCAAGCCTATATGTAGAGCATGGAGTTTTTCCATGACACAACATACCTAATGCATCTATTTCCTAGGAGACTCAGGGGACAAGCCATGGAGTGGTTCTCTAAACTACCCTCCAATATTAAAACCTTCAATCAATTGGCCTCCATTTTTATCACCTAGTATTCTTATAACATTGAAAGAGAGGTTACAATGATTTATCCATGCAACACAAATAAACTCCTAGGTGAATCATTCAAGACCTTTCTACAATGGTTGGAGGCACATGTTTGCTAAATATCATAGAGACATACTAGATAAGGAGAAGACAGATATCTTCATCAATAGTCTCTCAAAACTAATAAATTATTGGCTCCAACTACAAGGACCTAAATATTTTTAAACCACTTTAGAAAACATGGCTAAAGTGGAAGAAACCTTGGTAAACAATGACATAATTAAATTATCTAAAGACGGTAAAGGTTTCTCCAACAATTCCACACAAACACACAATTCCTCTGATCGGTCCACTGATAAACACAAATAATGGTGGAGAAACAATAATAAAAATATCACAAATGATGGGGTAGTTGAAGCCAATCATGTCAAAACTCAAACTCAACCCCCTTTAAATCAATTGGGTCCTAGTGTCACACCTCAACCAAATATTGCTTGCCTATTTTATCGACGTAATACAAATACTCCCTCTACATCTAACCAACAAGTTTCTTACAATCAAGCTCCTCCACCATGAAAATATCAATCTTCTAATATAACTAAGTAGTATACACCCATAGGGGTGTCCTATGAGAGTTCCTTACGAACCCTCCTGTTCGATGACCTCATTGTGTTACCCGAGGCTAAACCATATGAACCCCAAGCCAAGCCAAAATGGTGGAATGAGAAACACACATGTGCCTATCATTGCAATCAATGGCACCTAGCAAAAAATTATTTTTCCCTCAAGGGGGTCATCCAAAAATTAATAAATGATGGAGCCATTGAAGTAAACAACCTAAATAATAATGAAGACAATACAACCCTTATGAACCCCTTCATGAGTCATGAAAAGGGGGAGTCTTCCAAGACCAATCAAAATGCACCTCTGCAAACCAAGGTTAATTATGTGCACCACTATGATAATACCCTTGGTATGATTTCTAGATTTGATGACACTATAAATGTCATCATAATCAAAGATAAAAATAAAAAATAGTCCTCAAATACTATCACCTGAGGTCAAGCCTCCAAAATTGTACTACTAGGGCCTATGACAAATCCTAACTAAGAAGCTCCAAGTTCCTCCATGGAAAAGTACAACTTGGTTAACCAATTACTCTAGATTTTGACACACATCTCCATTTTCAAACTATTGCAAATCTCCCCAGAGCATAAAGAGATACTCACCAAAGCCCTAGTGCCAAATGACCTAGATGTGAGTAGATTCCAAAACATGGTCAGCAATTTAGTTGCTCCCCACTGTGTACCTTTTTCAGCACAAGATGACATGTCTATCATACAGCCACAAAATTCTCCTTTGCACATAGAAGTGTTCATCCATAGGAACCAAGTTAAAAGAGCATTGGTCAATGATGGGATTGGTCTCAATATTTGCATACTCAGTTTAATAAAGCCCTTGGGTACACAGTGGATGATGTTAACCCAAGGAAAAAGATTACCATCAAGGCTTTTGACAATGAAGAAAGATCCTCCAAAGCCATGGTCATATTACCTATCAGAGTAGGGCCGGTTGTGAAAGAAATTGTCTGTTAGGTCTTAGATCTATAATTAACTCATAACATCCTACTGGGAAGACCAAGGATTCATGACATGCAACCCATTCCCTCCACCTACCACCAATGGCTTGAATTTCCATACATTTTTCAAGAGATAACCATACCCAAAGATTCAACACTTTGCCCAATATTGTAACTAACTTGTCCCTCATAAAAGAGAAGAAGCTAATACATCGACAGATGCTAGCAGTCAATCCATAGTTACCAGCACTTCACACTCCACTAACCAAATGAGCAAGCACTTATCAACATCAACTAAGGTTAAAGAGAAAATGGTTTGTTTGGGTCCTTCCGCTCCTTCACTACCATCATCAAAAGATCATAAACAACTACACTAAGAAGAAATGGATAAACTAATGAAGAAATTTGATAGAAAGTGTAAGTTACACCATAAAGGGGTAGGTGAGTATTTAGTCTCCCTATTTTATCCCCCACTTTCTCCAAGGTCTCATGGAAATCTAGCTTCTATCAAACCATATCATGTGCATTTTATCAAAGCAAGTGGCACACCTTCGAACCTAGTGGAAGACATAAGTCAACAAAGCATTGACATCTTCTCCCACCTACATGGGAAAGGCTTTGACTTAATGAAAAAGATAGGATACATGGGAGATGGTTCCTTAGGGAAAGGGAAAGGAATCATCGAACCTCTAATAGCATAGTTCAGGTCCAATAAATCTAAAATAAGGGTAGGGTATGATGAGCAGGACAATGCACAAACCTCTTCTACTTTGGTGTAGTACCCAAACAAAAGGACATTTATGTCTCGACAAAAATTGATATCATAAATAAGAATTTGGCCCTCTCAAGTTCTCATTCCATAGAAGAACCACCCATAAATACCTCCAATAATGAAGATGATGTTGATTCTGCTGAGTGGGAATTTGAGTCACTATCTGAGGAATCTCCCCATGACAAAGAATGTGATGTTGTCCACATACCCACCCTCGATAGTTTGGCTATACAAAAAAAAACTCATAGTTCAAGATCAACTTCACCAAGAAATAAAAAATATTAGGGTAGCTTAGAAGATGACAAACACATTGAAGGGTTTCACCTTCAAACTTTAGTCCCTAACTTCTTTCTAGTAGAAGTCGAAGATGATTACTACAAGCCTCTCACAAGCTCTACTGTGTCCGACACTCTAGAAGAAGTCCATGTCATAGATTTGATAGATACAACATATTAACCATCTAATGAAGTTATGTCTTTAAACCTCGTCAAACCCTTCCCATACTACGAATCACTTTCCCTAAGCCATCCTAAGCTCATTTATTAGGATACAATCAAACCTCATCACCTCCCTCATTTTGACACTGACTGTGAAGTTTTCATCTACCTTAATGTGGTTGAACCATCTCATCAATGAAGAATGGAAGAAGAGCATATAGTCAGGTCAGGTATCAATCACCTCAGTCACGCTAGAGCAGGGCAAGCATCCCATAACCTTATATAGCACCACCAAGTTGTGGCTAATCTTGATAAAAAAAAATGGAAACAAATAGAAGTGATGTATCCCAAGGTAAAAACCCAACTATGGCACCCATAGATGGGATAATTGATACCTTACCTGAACATTTTGAGGAGCAATCTTCTATTTTTATTGAGCCTAAAGACCTGGTCAACATTAATATAGAACAAGAACCAAAGGTCATTTATTTGGCACAATCTTTGAGTCTAGAAGAAAGGAAAGCATTCATTGAATTCTTCAAAGAAAGACAAATAGACTTTGTATTGTCTTATGCAGACATGCCTGGCTTAGACCTAACCTTAATCCTCCATCATCTTAACATCTCTCTGGAGGTCAAGCCAGTGAAGCAAAAACTCAAAAAGATGCATCCACATATAGCCCTATTAGTGAAAGAAAAATTGGAAAAATTAATCAATACTAATTTCATCTAGCCATAATGGATATCTAACATTGTTCCCATATCAAAGAAGAATGGCAGCATATGCATATGTATCAACTTTTGGGATTTAAACAAAGCATTCCCTAAAGATGACTTTCATCTTCCTAATATAAACACCATTATCAATCTTACAATAGGTCATTCCATGTTTTCACTTATGGATGGGTTTTCAAGATATAATCAAATTAGAATAGCACTAGAAGATCAAGAGAAAATAGCTTTACTTGTGCATGGGGCACATTTTGTTGGAATGTAATGCCCTTTGGGTTAAAGAATGCTGGGGCCACCTATCAATGAGCCATGACCAGTATCTTTCATGATATGGTGCATATCTTCATGAAAGATTATGTGGATGACATTCTCGCCAAATCCCATGTTTGGGAAGAACATCTTCCCATACTGGCCAAAATATTCACCCACCTAGAAGTGTTTAAGGTCAGGTTCAATCCCAGGAAATGTGCTTTTGGCATCAAATTAGGCAAGCTCCTAGGATATATTGTCTCAGCTAAAGGGATAGAAGTTGACCCCAAGAAGGTACAAGCCATCATTAGTGTGCAACCTCCAAAGAACTTGAATTAGTTACACTCTCTTCAAGGTACACTTCAATCACTTCACTGGTTTATTTCTTAGTCAGTAGAAAAGTGTATACCTTTCACACATTTGCTACATAAAGGCATAAATTTTAAGTAGGATGATCAATGTTAGAAATCTTTTGAAACACTTAAAACCTATTTGATGAATCTACCTATGTTGGTACCTCCGGTATCATGCAAACCATTACTATTGTATATTTTTTTAATAGATAAGTCAATAAGAGCCCTCCTAGGGAAAGAAAATGATCAAGGAAAAGAACGAGCCATTTACTACATTAGTCGCACCTTAGTCAACTATGAACTTAATTATTCCTTCATTGAAAAGGCTTGCTTGGCTGTAGTTTTTGCTTCCCAAAAACTATGTCATTATCTCTTGATGCACAAAGTCAAGCTCATCTCCAAGATTGATCCTCTCAAATACCTTCTCAACAAGACAACATCAATAGGTAAACTGGCTAAATGGGTAATAATCCTGAGTGATTTTGACATTGAGTATGTGGATAGGAAGGTAATAAAAGGACAAGCCATTGCCAATCAATTGGTAGATGCGCCTATAGAAAGTTCCAATCCTATCTTAGTTGACTTCATGATATGCACATCCTTCAAATAGAGCTAGTAACATGGAAATTTTATTTTGATGGTTCCTACACACACCATAGGTCAGGCGCTGGTATTTTGTTCATCATGTCACTTGGTGTTACCATCCCTAAATCTTACAAACTACTCTTCCCTTGCACCAACAACATGGTTGAATGTGAAGCTTTGGTCTTGGGTCTCAAGATAGCTTTGGAATGGAAATTGATAGCCCTAGAAGTTTATGGAGACTCCCAATTAATCATCAATCAAGTTACAGGTACTTATCAGACAAAAGATGAAAAATTGGCCTTACAAATATATAGTCAATGCACTTAAGGCATGTTTTGTTCACATTACTTTTGAACAAATTCCCAAAGAAAGGAACAGAGTAGCAGATGCTATGGCCACCTTGGCCTCCTTACTTTAGCTCCCAAAATAGCATGACTGATATGAGTTCCTAGTGGAAGACGTGGTTCAACCCGCATTTACTCAACTCGATTCCCTTATTGTTTTCCATTTAAATGCCCCAAATTCACTGTGGTAAAGTCCCATTATTACTTACCTCTATGATAACACCATTCCATTTGACCTCTTACATAACCTAAAATGAAACTTCATTTGCCAAGCCTCTCGTTACACCTAGGTGGCTGATACATTGTATAGGAAAGGTTTTGACTATACTTTATCTAGGTGTCTCGAAAAGGATGAGTCTAGAGTCACTCTATAGGAAGTCCATGCAAGGATTTGTGGGTCACACTCTAATGGGTTCACATTGGCAAAAAAGATTCTTAGAATGGGCTATCTTTAGCTAACCATGGAAAAGGATTCTATTGATTTTGTCAAAACCTGTAAAACTGCCAAGTCCATGGTAACCTTGTTCATGCACCAGCTCAAGAGCTAAATCCTTTGGCCATGCCATGGCCTTTTTATCAATGGAGTTTTGATTTGATTAGAGCCATCCATCCACCCTCCTTTTTTGGGCATAAATGGATTATCACTGCTACTGAATACTTTATTAAGTGGGTTGAAGTGGTGCCACTTTTTGACTCTATGGGAAAGCAGATCTCCTCTTTTATTCTCAACCATATCATTTGTGAATTTGGCATACCTCATGCAATTCTCATAGATAATGCCTTGTACTTTAAAAACCAAATAATTTATGAATTATGTGAAAAATTTCACATTATAGACCATTCTTCATCAATTTATTATCCCCAAGGAAATGGCCAAGCAGAGGCTACCAACAAAACCATCATTAATATCCTCACAAAAATAGTAAATGATACTAGTAGGGATTGGCATTTATGGTTAAATCCACTCCTTGGGCCTATAGGACAAGTGTTAGGATGCCTACAAGTGTGACACCCTTCTCTTTGGTTTATGGTTATGAAGCTATTCTCCCTTTAGACGTTGAGATCTCATACTTTAGAGTTACTCTTCAAGACATTCTATCAAATGAGGATTATAGAGTGGCCCATCTAGAATAGTTAGAGTTGTTAGAAGAATGTCAGCATATAGCCCATGAACATCTCAAAGTGTATTAGAATAGATTATCAAGGCATTACAACAAAAAGGTCAAACCTTGGGTCTTTCAAATTGGTGACCTAGTTCTTAGAGAAAACCCCAAGAACCAAGTAGCAAGGGAAAAGAAAGGGAAATGGAAGGTCAACTGGATCGGTCCTTACCTTATCATATAATCCTTTGGGACTGGTACCTATCAACTTTCAAATTGAGATGGTAGAGAATTAGCAGAACCTATCAATAGCATCCATCTCAAATGGTTCTATGTGTAAAAGCTTTGGGAAAAACATCAAAAACACCAAAATATCAAAAAAATATCAAAAATACAAAAAAATTAAAAAACTTAAAAAAATTAAAAATAAATAATTTTTAAAAAATTAAAAATTGGTGAGAATGCCACTTTTGATTTGTAAAGGGGCGAGAGATAGCACTTTTGGACTTCCCTACCCAACACAAGGCCTTCAATGTTGAAAAGGGGCTGCAGTTGAATAGTTGATTTTCTATCTCAGAGATAAATTTTGGTTCTTTCTATCTTTCCATTGCAATTAATAAAAGAAAGGAATACAAGAAAGGTAGCTTTACAATTGAACTATTTGGAGGTATTTGGTCTAGAAAATTATTTGTTTATCTGGGGTTGAGAAGCTTATAGCTTGGACTAGAGTAGTCTATCAAGTTGTTATTTGATCTGGAATTAATTTCATGCATACCCAATTGAGAAACACTTGTGGGTTATGTTTCTGAGGTCTTTTGGCATCAAGTGTGGTTCATAGCAATGAAAATAACCAGTATGGCAGCAACAGCAAAGCAAGCGAAATAGAGCTCATAACGGCAATAACAATAACAATAATAAGAGAAAATCAAAGCTCTTTTCCTTGATTGAATGTACACAATAGTGGAAATAGCTAGTATGGTAGCAACAATGGGGAGCACCACAAATTTAGCAACACAAGGAGTCTGATTATGTATTGAGATACTATAGACATGAATTGCAGGGAAATCAATGCACATCTCTGCCATCCACATTGCCCAATGATCTCCAATATTTATTTTAGCCCTCAATCAACCCATTTGGCATCATAAAATCCTTCATTGCCTCTTTAGGTACCTCACATGGTCCTAGTTACCCCCATATTCCACCAAATCTCACTCACAAATCAATGCACGTCTCTGCCATCCACATTGCCCAATGATCTCCAATATTTATTTTAGCCCTCCATCAACCCATTTGGCATCATAAACTCCTTCATTGCCTCTTTAGGTACCTCACATGGTCCTAGTTACCCCCATATTCCACCAAATCTCACTCACATCCTCTGTTTCACCACCACAGACCCAAAAAATCACCCAAAATGTCAAAAAAATTTGCAACTAGCCCAAAGCATTCAAAATGAGGGCAATTCCTATCAACAACACCCTAAAATTCCTATCAAAACCTCAATAATGCTATACAACAAGACATCAACTCCCAGTTGTTAGTCTAAAAATGGTTTTGACACTTGAGTGCCAACACACTTAACCAATTTCGACATTGAAGCTGAGTACACTATGTATGTCGAGCCACAATGTGTGCCGAGCAGTCTTCAAGTGCCGAGTGATCTTTAGGTGCCAAGCAATCTTTAGGTGCTGAGTGAAGGTCAAGTGTCGAGTGAGTACAGGTGTCGACCATGATCTAAGTACCGAGCATTATTCAAGTGTTGAGTCTTAAATAATGTCGAGCAAGATAGGAGCATATACAAAAGCTGAGTTATAGAAGGTGTCGAGCATCACAAAGCAGTAAGTGTCGAGTAAGTTAGAATCAGCATATGAGTTTGAAACTTCACAAACTTAGATGTAAACCATTTTCATAGCCGACATAAGACAAATCTCAAAAGATTTAAGTGATAAGATCAAATCATTTATATTTCCTATGCAATCTACATGAAGCCAATAAGAAAAATGGAGAAGGCATGCAACCAATAAGAGATGTGCAAGGAATAAGCAAAAATCAGAGATTAAATATGGATCATAGATCCATACCTAACCATAATTCTTCGAGTGTCTTTATAAGGAAGACAAAATCACATTGAATAAGACATCAAAAAAAGGGTGTATAAGGAAGACTAATATTAGAGAAAAGAGAATCAGATCACAGAGGATCAAGATCAGAAAGAGTAGATCAAGTGCCTGTATTCAGCAATCGAAGGATTGTAAGCCATCAAGTTTATTATACCTAATACTCTTTAGTCATTGTATTAGAAAGGAAATCTTATGATGATAGGTTAGCTTAGTAGTTATTTTATAGATCCTTTAACTAGGTGACTAAATCCTTTCACAGGGTGACACTTCATGCAAAGTGTTTGTAAATCCTTTAATCAGGTCACTATTGATATAGTGTAAAGCCTTTCATAGGGCAAGCCTTTAATAGGGCAGACCATTAGAAGTGGTCAAACATTATTACTACAGTGATTTTGTGGGTATCATGCCCACCCCAATTTTACCTTCTTATTTTTGGAGGGTTTTTGGGTTACCAAATATTAAGTGTTATGTGGTGATGCATATTGGTTTCTTATGATTGCTTAGTATTTATATGCATGCATGTTCGTTTGAAATTATGTTATTAAGGATTTGAAATAGTTAAAAGGCTAGTACTTCTGATTCACCCCCCCCCCCCCCCCCCCCTCCCCCTCCTCCACTCTTAGAAGCATTCTTTCCAATAATTTATTCCAATGCCAACATAGCCCATTACTATTAAGAAGAAGTGTGGTAATGTCCTAAAACATTTTGTAGGACTTTAAAAATCTAGCACAACATGGATAGCACAAGAGGTGCCCTTGTTTGCCTCCTCTTGTCAAGAGCAACAATTCCCCATGAATCATTAGTCTTATTTAAGTTGCAGTGGCCACAATTAGTCTAGCCTCCTTCAACAAATATGTCAATGCTATCTTGAAAGCCCAGATATTCATCATACTCTTTCATCCTCACTCAACTAGAGGCACAAAATAAGTAGGTGTAAGCATGTGAGCTTGGCTTACCCCTTTAACATCTTTTTTAAGGCCCATGCGTCCTTTTGGGACCCCTCCAGCACCTTTTTAGGCCCCTCTAGCACCTTTTTCAAGGCCAATGCATCCTTTTTGGACCCCTTAAGCACCTTTTTTTAGGCCTCTCTAGCACCTTTTTCAAGGCCCAAGTGTCCTTTTTGGACCCCTCCAATGCCTTTTTAGACCCAAAGCTCCTTTTTTAGGCCCCTCAAATGCCTTCTTCAGCCCAAACACCTTTTTATAGGCCCTGTTTTACCATTTTTCAAGACCTCTGATGTCTTCTGGGTCCCCAACACTCCTTTCTTAAGATAAAATGCCTTTTTAAGGCCCTATTTTGCCTACTTAAGACCTATGTGTCCTCTTTTGGGCCCCAAATGCTTTTTCATAAGCCTCAAGAATGCTCGTCTCATCACACACCTAGAGAAACATCCTCCTGGTGGCATTATTATTGTATGTACCAGTTCTTCATATACACACAGACATTCTTGCTAAAGAGTCACAGTTATCCTCACTCTATGGATGGTATTGTTCCCATTTTTACAAGAGTTAAATCATTCCAACATTTATCGCAAAAACACAAAAAACATCCAAATATTTACCAAACATCCCAAAAACATTTAAATATTCGAGAAAATCACAAAAACATTTAAATATTTGAAAAATCACAAAAACATCCAAATATATTTTAAAAATACCAAAAATACACATGACAATGCATTACAATAAACATCAGTTGCCAAAATAGTAAACACCAACTTTTTATTCACCTATGACAGCATTAACTATGTTACATCCCAACAATGTCTAGTGGATCATTTATTCTGGCCTCTTGGGGGAGGTGACACAAAAGGGTGTCTGATTAATGGTGTCTCTTCTAGCCTAGCTCTAGACAAAGAAGCTCTCGGTGTCAACCCCCTAGGTGTCCATACCACTTCCATAAGAATTGGAAACCTTCCACCTCATAATTGCATGTTTAAAAAAATTGTAAATTCTTTATCTATAAACTACATCTCTCACCGGTCATCATGTGGGAATGTTTGATAATAATGTCCCATCCAATAAGCGACTTCCCAGTGTACCTTGGTCATCTAGTGCATTTCCACAAACACATTCTCCACCAACTTGCTTATCCCCTATGCAGCGATCGCTCATTGGGCCACATCTCACTCTTGTTGCATTTGTTTAGTCATCATTCACCAACACTCCACATCCTCTTTTGCCTCACCCAAATGATGTTATAGTTACTCCACCTTCCCCTCACTTAATGCTAATCACTCCTACAACTTCAACACTAAGGAGTTTTCCTTTTCAATCGCTTTCTTAAATGACTCAAACTTCAACTACAATAACACTAGCTCATTCTACATGCTCTCCAAACCCACCTATGCCATCTTCATGATTCTTGCAACCATTGAGACTTTGATCATTTGGCCCACATTCTTGCATTTCTTCCCTTCACTCGCACCTATTCCACATGCAACTCCATCTCTAGTGATTGCACTAGTACCCACTCTGCATCTATCATAGCCTACAGGTGCTTTGCCTCTATTTGCACCCCATCCTCCCAAGCCTTCTCCATCAATCCTAGCAAAAATGCAACCTCCTATTTCACATTCTCCACTCACACTCTCTCTATAGCTAATAGTTTCTAAAATTCTTCCACATCCTGTGATGATTGATCATTGTCTCCCACCTCTAGTTGTGCCTCCCTCACATTTGTAACACCCATTCCCCCTTCTGTTGACTCTTGTCCTAGTGTCTTGAGGCTAATCAACTACCATGTCAAACTCCTTACTTTACCATGACTAACACCCCCAACATCCTTCACAGTTTCTCCCACAAACTTTTCAGGAGACTTTATTGCCCCCACTTCCTCCTCTGCTTCCAACATACTCTTCATCTTCTTATCATTTTCTGCCCCCTACAATGCTTGTTGTGTTGTAGTCCCCGATAACATCATTAAAGCCAACAAGGCCATTTCTTCTGCCTCCATCCCCACCCCTTTGGTTTGTGCTAGCCCTTGTTCTAGTTGGCTTGTCTCACCCAAACCTAAAATTAACACTTGGAGTTCTAGTTGATCCACCCACTCCTCAAAAGTTCACCTAACGTATTTTTCTCTTTGCCCTTGCCTCATCCACCTTCCCTAGTTAGCATCACTATGCCACTATGACTGATTAGGCACGCTTGACATACTTTCACTTGTAGGATTCCCACAACTTCTCATTGTCTCCAATAATTGCATTCCACTCCTCACTTCACCTTGATTCATTATCAAAATATTCACCTCCTTATAAGCCATCATTCACCTAAGCCTCATTTTTCACTAGTCTTCCACATATCCACTCTCTACATCTTGTCACACCGGTATCCAGTACACTTGACCCTCGGCTCTAACATCTAGCCACCCAAATTTTCATCGATGCACACTGACCAATGGATTCTGCTACTAAATCTCCACTGACACATCCCATGCTTTCCCATTCACCCAGTATAACAAGTTACTCTTTGGCAGACCTAAACAAAACAAATAAAACAAAATGATACTATTGCACACAACTAGAAGCACGCCTAGTTCACACATAATGGTTTTCTATGCTATCATGCACTTTTAGTACCTCGATGATGTGTTTGACTAGAGGTACTGGGATAAAGTCATGATATTTTGTTGTTTTTCCACTATTTAACTCCTATGATCCTTTGGTTTTACACATTATAGGTGTCCACTTATAAGAGCCTCCTCTTGGATTGAACGCCATGTGTACCTCGACCAATTTTTTGTGTTACCTTAGGTGGGGTCTTTTATCTAACATGTGACTAGTTGGCATGCCTATTTTTATTATTCTATGGCTATAGCTTCTGTTTCTTAGTGGTTGTAATGTTTTCTTGTATATTACTTCTTTTGCTATTACTTCTCAACATGACATAGTATTCATATCACTAGAGTTGAGCTAGTGGTTGTTGCACTTAGTCACTTTTATCACATGCTCTATGATGTCAACTAGTTTGCATATTTTTGAAAAAGTGACAGTTAGGTGCACTCATCTAGTTTTCATTTTTCATCTTGGGTTCCTTGCAAAACAAATGTTTGGCACATAAATTTGGGTACAATTCACTGACATTAATCAACAATTTCATGATTAGTTCTCAACAAAACAGACAACAACATCAACATCACCGTCAAAGTGAGCTTCTAAGAACTCAACCATCATGGACTTTGTTTCTTCATCCCATCCATGTCATCATTACACTTCATGAATTCACCATTTCATTCCCCTCATTGCATCATATGGCCCTTGCCTCTCTGACACTTTTCATCACTATCAAGTTACACCACCTCATTTTCTGCTTTGCATGGCTTTTGACTCTCAAAGAATCTCATTTACCTACCTTCCATTTTCATCTAATTCATTACATCATCTCTTCTCATCTTCCATCTCCTTCATTTTACCATTTCATCCATTCATTTCATGGCTTCTAAATCTCAAAAACTACCACTCCAACTCAAAGCCTTTGAATCTCAAAAAAAATCATCACATTTCACCATTTCATCCATTCATTTAGTGGCTTTTGAATCACAAAAAATCAACACTCCAACTCAGAGCCTTTGAATCTCAAACAATTTCATCATATCTTCATTTCATTGCATTTTCATTTCATTTCATTTCGTTGCATACATCATATCCTTTCCTTTCATTACATTTTCACTTCCCATTTCATTTCCTTACATTTCATATCATATTGTCCCATTTCATTACATTTTAATTTTCATTTCATTTTGTTACATATTCTACTTTCATTTCATTCCTCTTCTAATTTCATTAAATAATCCATTTCATTACATATTTCGGTAGACAAACTATACATCCTCTAGCAATCTCACCCTCATCTGCTCTGCTCCATCTTATTGTCCAACCATCCCTCCTCTCACCCATGCACCACCCTAGCTGTAGATACCCCTAATTCTCCCTACACCCACTAGTCCTTGAACTGGGCCTCGTGCCACTCCCCTTTGTGGTACTACCACTGCTACTCTTCCTCATCTCCCCCATACTCTGCCCACTCTAACCCTAGCTCATTACCTCCCTCTACCTCTCCCTAGACCACCCTTGTCATCATCATCCTCTCCCCCACTTGATGTCTCATCAACACCTGGCATCAACTCTGTCAGGAATTAAAATTGAAGCCCCGATTTTGAGTGCCATTGAGAAAATCAAGCCCTATAAATGCTTTTAAGTGCACATGTACCTGGCTATACCTTTGAGCCCTTTGAGGTGTTTAATGTCTCAAATACCTCCCATTCAATCTATATCCAATTTTTCCATGAAGTCAAATCATCATTCTGAGCCATTTTGTGAAGTCTTGTTCTGAGCAATTGTCAAATCTGCATTCTCGCCAGTGTCAAACAGTGACAAGAGGCTATGTTTGCAAGTGAATATCTCATACCCAAAAATGTTTCATGACTCACCACTTTGGAAGTCTCTAGTGTCCATACCTGAGAGCCTATGTTTCAGATTTTGAGTTTTTTTGAGTCTATTTGATTGGGTTTTGAATCCCTCAAAGTTGGTCATTTATTAATGTCATGCTGATATGAATCTTTCTTAATTCTAGGAAGCCCTGTTTGACATGTTATAATTTTGACCCAGTTGACCAAAATGTAAAAATTACTTTTGTGTTGCATTTTAAAGGTTAGAGACTTATTATATGTTTCAAGTTTGAGCTTATGAAGAATTTATTTGGTCAGTTTTCAAACGTGATTCCAAATGCAATTTCTAAAGTTTTACTCATGTCAGCATTTGTAGATTTGTCAAAACCCCTATTTGTGATATTGTAACTCCTAATCCATGATGGATGAGATTGAATGGATTGTAGCACTATGTTGTACTCTAAAAATTCTTTAAATGTGCCAAGTTTCAAGTCTTGATGAATCCGTCTGCATACTTTTCTAGGTCAATTCCATTTGTAAAAATTGTTTTGCCACCATTGTTTCAATTTGCAAATTCTGAGTAGCCCACTTTGACTACTTTCCATTTGCACCCAATTATTCATCATGAGCCTAAAACATAGATTTATACTTGCCTCATGATAGTGAACTAATGTCCCATTTTTCATTCCCCCAAGTGTCTGTCTACCCAATTTTCGAAGCCAATTTTGAATGCAATTTATTGCTTTCTAACATGTTTACTTGTAGGTAGTTCTAAGAAGGCAACTTCAACGATGAGTTTTTTTTACTAAGAATTCATCATGAGATGAGATGAGACAGGGTGCAAGTGTGTGGTACCAAGAATTAGTGTGCCAGTTTCAGAGCTCGCTCAAGTGTTTAGGTTAGTTTTTAAGGCCAATCAAAGGAACTCCAAGCATGAAATTGACAGTTTGCATAAAGAGGTGAAAGTGAGTTTTTAAGTTGAATCAATGATGTAAATTA
Source organism: Cupressus sempervirens (assembly GCA_028749045.1). NCBI lineage: Eukaryota > Viridiplantae > Streptophyta > Pinopsida > Cupressales > Cupressaceae > Cupressus > Cupressus sempervirens. The sequence goes on along the minus strand of CM053789.1, from coordinate 742,096,081 downwards.
ATTTCAATCACTTTTGGGTGATTAGTAGATCAGTTTTACAATTAATATGTGTTACACTTATATTTTTGTTTAGCCTTAACATCAAACATTTAAGTCATGGGAGTGCCCAAGTTCATGTTGAAGTTGACCCTTCTGGTCAGTTCAACTTCAAGTTCAATGATTTCATAATACACTTGCGAGTGTCGAAGTCAAAGTTGAATCTTCCAACTAGTTCAAGTTCAACTTCAAATTTTAAAATTAGCAAAACATGTTAAAATCAGGCCAGTCATTCTCCTATCCGTCAGCATTCCTATTCACATATGGGGAGGTTGAAGTCGAAGTTGAAGTTTTAGGTTAGTTCAACTTCAACTTCAAGTTCATGTTAGAATTTGTGCAAAATGCAGTGTTCTGTTCGAAGTTTTAGTTTTAGTCCTGGCAATCAAAAGTTTGAGAATCATTATGATTCAATCAAGACTAGGAACTTCAAAAGTTTATTTGAAATGGTGAAGCCTAAAAAGAATCCACCATTCTTAAGTTCAAAGCTCATGGACAGTTTCAAATATGTAGTTCACAGATCAATGGCCCAGATTTAGCAGTTGGAATTTGTAGCTCAAATTCAAAATCAAGCTCAGATCTTGTTTCAAGGTTCAAAGTCCAAGATCGAAGGTTATAAGGTGGTGGTGGATAATGGGATGTACAATAAGTAAATTCCAACATGAGATTCAAGTGCAAGTATTGGTGTATATATTGTTGTCAATTTTAATGCAGCCTGTAACTAGAGATTTTTGTCTACATTAAAGTAACAGTCACAATCCGAGGAGCATAACCTTTTATCCCACTATCGGATTTTACTCAATTTTTGATATGTTGTAGAAAGTCAAGTTTTCTAAATCTTCATTGAAGTGATTTTCAAAGTTTGGTCAAAGTCAAAAGTTATGATGGACTGTATGCGGGTCTATCAACGTACCAGCAAATACAAAATGTTCTGCAGTCAGAAAAATAGTCATGTTGCAGGGCCCACAGATTTTAATCCAACTATTAGATTGACCTTAATTTTGGATATGTTTGAGGAAACCTAGTTATCTAAATTCCCTCCAAGCCATTCTACAAAATTGACAACTGATGGGGACACAACCCAAGAACATAATGGAAACAACAGAAAAGGGAAATTATATTAACTAAGAAAATAAGCTAGTACAACCAGTACAGGAAAATAAAATTCAAAATAATCTCTGGATCCTTTGTCAGAGAGTATGTGTTTGCATGTCCATCATGTATTTCATGTCTATCAAATTGCCATGGTCTACCCAACAATAGATGGCAAACATCCATCGAAATAACATCACAGAGAACTTCATCATGGTAACTCCCAATTTTGAATTTTACTAAACATTGTTCACTTACCAAGACCTTATGATCATCTTTTACCCAAGAAATCCGATAGGGTTGGGGATGTTTCTCCCTCTTGAGCTTTAGCTTAGAGACCATCTCTTCTGATACCAGGTTATCAGTGCTACCACCATCAATGATCACGTCACAACATTTATCCTCACACTTGCATCTGGTACAAAACAAACTCCTTCGTTGTCCTGGTTCATTCTCACCACTTAGTAGGACTCTTTCATTTACCAAGGTCTCTCCTCTTTTTGCATCCTCTGAATGTGATGATTGTGCATCCTCATCCACATGAGCAACCCTAGCTTGGCCCTCAGTTCTACTATCTGTCCTTCCTTGTTGTTGAGGGCATTCAAAGGCACGATGATCTTCTTCATTGCAATGGAAACAGGTACCACAGAAGCCTCCTATTCCTTGTCCACGTCCTCTACCTCTTCCTCTTTGATTTCCAAAGTCTTGATCATGGGAGCGGTTGAAACCCTCATTCCTCTGGTTTCTGCTAGTACCCACATCTTCATTTTTCTTTTGGGTTTCATTGTGGCCTCCAGATGATCTACCACTTCCCCTTCCTCCTTGACCAAGCCCTCTTTGTCTTCCTTCAAACCTTTTATTCAGCTTCTCTTCAACTCATAGGGCAAACTGGTATGCCTCTTCAATGCTGATCATTCTTACCAGACTTAATTCCTCCTAGATGCTAGGTCGCAACCCACTGATATAACGAGCAACCTTCTTATTTTCTTCTGCATGCCCTGCTCTAATCAAGAGTCGATAAAACTCCTCTATATATTCTTGGACTAATCTTCCTACTTGCTTTAACCCATGCATCTTCTTAAACAGATCAAGCTCGTAGTCCACAGTAATGAACTGCTTCTTCAATTTGTCCACCATGCGATCCCACCTTGTGATCTTCTCCTTTCCTCTTCTAAGTCTTTCCAGTTGAACCTCTTGCCACTAGATTTTGGCATGGCCTTTCAGTTTGGCCTTTGCAAACTTAACCCTATCTGGGTCCCTTATATCCTCATACTCAAAGTATTCTTCCAGTTCATTGATCCAATCGATCAACTCATCTGGTTTCAGATTTCCTGAAAATATACCCACTTCAATTGTAGGTCTTTTCCCAAACTTAGTAATGGCCCTAAAAAGCCTTTCCTCTACAGGATTCAGAACTTCCTTGTCAACTTCCTCTTCTGGTCCCATTACTTCCTCTTCATTGTCATCCTCACTATTGTCACCTGTGGCAACATTTGCTCCTCTACGAAGCTCCTCTTGCAATGCTTGTACCTGCCTCTCGAGGGCTCTAACCTCCTCAGGATCAATAGCTCTAGCCCTTCTGCCACGCTCTCTTCATGGAGGCATCTTCTAACTCAAACCCACAACCACACAGTCCTAGTGTAAATTGCCTCACAGTCGGCGCTCTATCTACACACTCAAGAAAACCTGCTCTAATACCACTTGATGGGGACACAACCCAAGAAAAGAATGGAAACAACAGAAAAGGTAAATTATATTAACTAAGAAAATAAGCTAGTACAACCAGTACAGGAAAATAAACTTCAAAACATGCCCTAAGGGCTTACAATAGCATAAATCTGGAGATAATTTCTCCTTATGGTACCTCCTCTCAAACTCCACTCTGAACTGCCTTTTACAATGCCAGAAATCTCCTTAAATAGACCCCAGAAGGTTAAGGACTAGGAGTACATTCTAGAAAGTGCTAGTAGGCATCCACCGACGAAATAGAAGGTTCTGAAAGCTGCGTTAGAAGTCGGTGCAAATCTAGAAGAATCCAAAAACAGCAACCGAACTTCTGGGAGGCATCACTTTTGAACTGTAGCTCCGATTGACGAACCATTTACATTTTTGGAAAGCTCTTGAAGCACTCTATAGCCTTATGGACAAGATTTTCTTGTCCCCTATTTTTTGACCCTTTTTGAGGTCATTTAATGCCCCAAACCTGAATTTGAAGCATTCTTAGGAGGTCTCCAAAACTTGAAAAATTGCAATAACTTTCAAACCGTGGGGCCTATTGACCTGATTCTTTTTTTGGAATGCTCTAAATCATGATTAAATTCATCTGGCCAATTCACACCTTCTAGTTTACCGAAATGATGGCCCAAATACATGCTCCTATTTTTTTGGGATTTTCAAACGCACTGATAGTTGAACTATGAGAGTTGGAACCTTTATTTGAGCCAAATGGGTATCCAAAAATGTAAAGACATGAAATAGAAACTAAGTCTAAGTAGATTTTTTTGGGTGACACAGGATTGCCCTTATACCTCTGGATGCTCCTACATCAACAACAGATCAAAAGTTATGACTGTTACAAGATCATGACAGTAACTTGTAACCAACATACGCCACCTATCCAACATGCACATGCAATTCATTTTTGTAGTGATAGGTGTCTATAAGAGGAGTCCAGATGAATGTAAGCAATATCATAATGTTTATTCAAAATTATGTTTATCTTTTCTTTGATATATCACTCTTACTCAATAATGGACAGCAGAATATGAAAGGTTGGGAGTAGTTTCAAGAAACAATTATTCAAATTGAAAAAGAATTGATAGAAGGAGAAGATAAATAGTACAGAGAATAATAAGAGAAGGGTTCTTCTTTTTCTGGGGAGGATTTCTATAGTTGTTTGTATAAGGAGAAGAGATTTCTATTTTGTAACAGAGGAAGCAGTTTAATTTTATGCAGATTGACTGTGATAAGGGGATTGAATAGTACTATTATTGTTTTATCATGTCTCTAAAATAAAGAGGGACACAAGTGTGTTAGATTTTAAAATCATATACATTTATGTTTCTAATCTGAAAGGATTCTAGAGTCCTTTTATTTCTATTTTAGATGCAATTCTTTATTACTATGTCTAATGTGATATATGTAGTCTTGTGGTTATGTATTCACATTTTTACATAAAGATGTTTATAGCTTTCTCAATTTTCTCTGTAATATGGAAACATAGTAGATAGTCCCATGGCCGTTTACTAGTTTTTCATTCATTTCTAGTTTAGGAATCTATTGATCGCATTTATTCCATATTGATGAATGAATGTCTGAAAAATGCTTCGTGTCTTCAGATTAAAGACATAGCCAGATATCACATTCATTGAATATCTTTTATGAGGGAGTTGTACCTCTCAATTCAGAGGAAGATTATCAATAAAATGATAATCTATCCAATAATTAGTGCATTTTGTTCTTCTTTTGAAACATATTGAGTCATTGTTTGCATTTCTATTTGAAGGAAAAAACTATTTACTAACAAGATGTTTGAAAACAAAAAAATATTTAGTCAGACCCACTGTGGGGGATCGACTAATTACATCTGACTAAATAGAAAGGTAAGGAATGGATCAAATGGAATGAAAAGAGAAAAAGAACTTTGCAAGATGACCTGATTTGAGGCTTCATAATTATTTCTTGGGTGGTATTGAATGTAGGGCCTATTTCACTCTTAATATATTTTAGTCAGAGGTTTTATATAAAATTATGGGCACTAAAGTAATATTGGCATGGAGATAATAGGCACCACAAATAATAATTATTTAGAATTTTCCATAATCAAGTTTTGGTAAGTTGAATATTATTGCCATGAAATATGGGATCACAAATAACCTAATAGTTTTGTAGAAGGAAATCAACTATGGCAAGAATGCCCCATGAAGGGATTAAGGCTCTAGTTTGCATGAAATCCATTGGTACTCTATTTGCATTATATTTTACCTGATGTTTGAAGGTGTGGCACTTGATATCCTCAAAATTGGGAGTTTCAATAGCAATTTCTTAAACATCTTCAAGCATGGATCATGGCTTGGCTCATGAATCAAAATGAGGAGTCATCTAAGAACAAAGAGGAACCAATGCACAAAAAAGAAGAGTTAGTGTTGTGAAAGGAGATAGGGGTAGACATCCACGACTTACATAGGGAGAAGGGGAGCATTCCAAGGAAGACTCTCCAGTATTTTAATGCATAGCCCACATCAGCTAGCAATAGCCCATGCATGGATGAAGACTTGAGGTGATAGTGAAAAGAAAGTAGGGCCTACGTGGGAAGATATAGAATTAGCTAGAAAAGGGATGGGATTGGATTGGATGGTCGAACCTTTAGAAATACCTACCAAAAATTAGCCACCTAAAGAAACATCCCCAAAATTCCAGCAAGAAGAGGCACAAAGGAGGTTATAGCACTACTTTAAAAGATGTTAAGTGGTGTCAAATTTTTTTTGAGAGATAAAGTAAGCTAGGTAGAACATGATTCAGATTTGGATTCTATGACACATCAAAAAATGAAAAGGCAGAACATGCCAAAGAAAGATACCACTCACAACAAATAAAAGGAGCTCCATGTGTGGTAGGTAATGGCCCATGGCTTAGAAAAGAAACCCACAGTGAAAAGCAAAAACACACAACATACAAGAAGCTTGAAAAGTTTTAAAGAAAAGCCACCCACATCAAAGGAAAACACATTAAGAAAATCCCACAAAGATCTACGCATACCAAGAGCAGAGGACCTTGAAGAAATAAAAAAAATGCCATCAATAGCAAAGAAGTCACACAGAACAAACAGGTTGGGCTTTTATCCCACATTGCCCATGGGAGGGTCTTCTTATGTTTTTAAATACTAAAGCAATCATATCTCATTGTATCAACAAGACACAAGCTTTTGAAAAGATAAGCTTGTGAGGTGGGTCCAGGCCGTAATGAAAAAGCATATATTTTGAAGGAATATTCACAAGAAAATTGGTGATTTCAACAATCAAACTCATTGGAAAAGTCCAAAATCTGGCAATTTGCCAAGTTGCTAGCCAAAAAAATCCAAGGTTTTCTAATAGCGACATAGCAAATCGCCAGAAAACCTAAAAAATTGGCAAGACAGTGATTGGTCCTTTGTGGAAATGATGTGGCAGCATTAGCAAGTTATTGAATAACAAGTGGAAGCCTGAGAATAGATCAAAGGAGGACATTTGGTGAGTAGACTATGGATAAGATGCTGACATGGAATCAAATGAAGAAGATTGTGACACATGGCAGATAGTGTGGTTCTCACTATGTCGCTAAGGGAAAGATGCACGATGGTTAATATAGTGACATAGTGAGTATAATGTGGTGAGATGAGGTGGCATGATAATGTGGTGGTGACAAGGAAGAATCAAGTGATGCCATGTGGCGCTAGATGTGCAGGTTTGAGCCAATCACATCTTGACACGTCTTTGGGCTAGTCAACAAGTTTGACCCAAATAGAGAATGGTTAAAATTTTTGAAAATTTCAAATTTTATTAATTTTCCCTCAAACTCACATGCATCTCATTTTAAATAAATTCTGAGACTTTTAATATAGTTCAAACTATGTAAAAGGTTTTAAATTTTGCAAAAATGTTATGCAAACTTGTGAATGGAGGCCTGAACTTCAAATGGCCATAAGTAGGGCATTTTTTATCCAAAATGGGTGCTCCAATATACCACCAGAACTAGAACGAGCTGAATTTTCCATTTTTGAGGTCAATTTTTGCACAATTGCTCACTGGTTCTTGATACATGCCAATTTGTAAAATATGGGGCATTCTCAGCAGAATGGGTGTTTTTCACTATGGAGCATCAGAATTGATTAGAGGGTAGATTTAAAGGCTTTTTGGGATCTGAATGTGGAGAAAATCATCTTTAAACTATTTTCTTGCATTTTGGAGGTCATATTGTAACTAGTTTTTCACTTTTACCGTGAACTCATTTAACACCAAAATCAGTTATATTCTTTCATCATCAAGTTTCTGAGATATATATTTGATGCCTTTGAGAGGTAAAATGAAAGAATTGGATTCACCTACTGAAGAGAGAGACTAGAGAGATTCTTTTCATTGCAAAGAGAGGGAATTTCAAGTGGACACGTATAAATTATAGAGCAGATCTAGGAATTCCTTCATCCTATATCTTTCTCATTCTTTCTCATTGTACAGGTTCCAATTTTTTGGAGAAAAATTTCTCATTACTATGATGCCAAATTTTGGTTCTAGTCTTGATGTATTCCCAATACTGAGACACCATATTCTTCAGCATATTATATCTTGTATGAACTACATTAGGAAGGATAATATAGATAGTTCAGATCCATTAGGCTTTTCTGTGTTTTCATTTCATGCATATGAATGTTTTATTTCAAGGAAATTAATACAAAGAACAACAGGTTGAGTTTCATCTTGAGTCTTGTCTCCTTTATTAGAAAATTTTCAATGTTTTACAATCTTTGAACAGAAAGCTTAGGTTGTAGTTGCAGTCCCTTAAGGCTATATGTTATTTCAATGTTTCTTATAATTCAAGGGGTTATGTAAATGCTTTAGGGGAATCAATATGGTTGCAAGTTTACTAGTGAGGATATCATGTAAGAATGAGGTTTAGATTGAGCATAGATGTCTATTTACAAGATGAATAGATAGATCATATATTTGAATATATAAATGAGTATCAGATATCCATATGTATGCATTTGATTCATGGAATTTCCCAATGGTTAAGGCACTGGTCAGCTACAAGATCATTAGGTCTTACTACTACATATCTGAGGTTTTGTTGAATTCAACATTATTAATAAAATGCTTTTTCCCTTTCATGTTGAAGAGCTACAATAGAATGCCCTCACTCAGCTTATGAATTTCCTAGATTCACAATTTGCTATTGTAGATCTATGTCATTATATGAGTCATTAGGAGATACAAGGGGTTTTTATCTACTTTAATAGATTTAGGAGTATGTTTTTGCATTGGTACTATATTGATTGAATCTGAGGCCCATCCACCTAAGTTTTGCAAAGCTTGAAGTGAAGAAGGGTCTAGCCTTATAGTTGGCCTAGTTTTTGAAAATATATGTCAAAAATGGGAGATAGTTACCCCTAGATGTACCGTATTCTCGTCGGGGTAATTGGAAATCCACAACGTTTTCAAACACCAAAAAAATGGTGACTTTGCTGGGGACTGTATTGAATATAAGTGATAGAAAAACCTTGTGAATTTAAAAGGAGATTCAATAAAATAGGAGAAGTGCATGAAAAAGTTGCAAGAGTAAGTTCTCTAATGTGTTTTTCTAGTTTTCTTACTTAAATGTCATGCACCCTAGTGATGCTTTGTTTAGGACAGTAGTATATTTGAAGGATTGAGTACAGATTTTGTTACTACTAAGTTTTATGATTCAATCACTTCAGTTAGTTTGGTTTTCAAAATACTATTGTAAATTTAGAGTCAACATTCTTTTAAAGAGGTTTCTCTCTTCGAAGTTTTTAAAGATTTGCACATCCTATAAGTTGAAAATCCAATTCAATTTTTTTATGTTATAGATCATGTTTTAAATCTTTCTCACATTTGTGAGTGGCGAGTCTCTAAAGGATCTATGTACCAGTGTAGATTAGTCATGTATAAATGTTTTCAAGAGTTTTCAGCTGAAAAATGCAGATTTGAAGGTTATGTGAAGTCTTAAGCAAGAAGAGATATATAAGTTCTTGACTAAGAAGTTTCAAAGTGTTGTTTGATCTGCTATCATAAGAATTTTGGAAGTTAAAATGAATCATAGTAGTGATTTCATTTAGTTCTCTTCAAGGAGATGGCGGCTCTTCAAGGATCTAATTAGTGGTGTGAAGAATTCAGACTAGCACCTATGCCAATCAGCAGATCAAAGATTTCATTCAGCAACACTAAAGGTATTTTACATTTTCATGTGACTATATTTCCATGAAAGTAAGCTTTGCAAAGTTTCTCCGTCAAGTGGTAATCCCAAAACTAAATAGGAGACTATTTTGGCACATTTCAACATACTTTATGAGAGCTAGATTTAGTAAAAGTGTTTTATATTTCAAATTATGTTTGAAGTTGAAATTGGTAGAAGATATTTCCAGATCTACTACAAGTTGTGAATGAAAGTATTTATTGGTGAATGAGTTTCAAGTTTTTGAAAAATGTCAAATTTCCCTTCATCAAGTATGCAGCCTATTAAAGAGAACTATACATCTATGAATATCAAAGGATATTTTCCATTTTTTTATGATGGCATACCTAGTTTCCCAAATAAGATCCCTGATGGAATCAGAGGGTATTTGCCAAAATTTAATAGGAACCAGTCTTAGTCAACAAAGAAGCATGTTCAAGATTTTTTTGACTTGATGTATGACTTTGATGTGTGCCATGAAGATCTATGGATGAGGTTGTTTATGCAGACTCTAAAAGGAGATGAAAGAGATTGGTTCTCATGTTTGCCTTCAGCTTCAATTTCTTCATGGGATGAGTTAAGTTTGTCCTTCATTGAACAATTTGATGGCTGGGTAGATGTAAAATTAATGTTGGATAGACTGATGGAAATTCATATTGAACAAGATTCAAGTTGATCCCAAGATTGAATAGAATATTTTCTAAAACATTAATGGATATCCCTAAAAATTGTAGGCCCATGATAAAAAAAATTTAGTTATTTATTTGGACGCATTGGGCTAGAAGATGGGTTTCTTATTGAGGGATAAATAACCACAAAGTCTATATTAGGCTTTTGAAATTGCAATGGATGTTGAATGCAATCTAAAATATGGGGTTATAAGAAGATGTACCCCTGCTGTTGTAAAAAATCTTGCTGAAATTTTAGAATTACAAACATGTGTGGATGAAGACCCATTGTTGCAAAGAAGAGCTGATTCTTTCCTTGCTGAAAATAGATGATAAAATCACTTCACTTGATTAGTTATATACACAAGATATAAATTTAGTTGTTTCTTCTCTTACTAATAATATGCCTCTTGTTGAGAATGTTGTAAACTATGAAGAGAAAAGGTACTCATCTTAGTATGAGGACAAAGAAGTTGAGAGTTATTTGTCAAGTGATAGTGGTGAAGTTACTAATCCAATGTATAATCAAGAGGTGTCATATGAAGTTGATGATGAGAGTTGTTACTTGAGTCAAGGAGAGGACATTCATAGTGTATGTTCATCTTCATGTGAATCAGATGCAAGTTGGGAAGAAGAGAGCAATGATGGAAGTGAGTGCTTTTATCTAACTTTGAAAGTAATGTTCCATTTTTGAGTTATACAAGTCAACATGAGTTTGAAAGTTGTGAAGAAAATTTTTCTACACAATATGAAGATAAAAGGATTGTTTATAAGGATGGATTGACTAGTTGTGTGGATAAATGTCTTGAGGATGCAAGTAGTGATAATCAGCATATAAGTGATTCTAAGATTAAGGCATCAGCACCTATTGGTAAGATACATACTGATTTGTTTACAAGACATTTGAATCATCTTAATGGAGACAATGAAAGCAAATTTGATTCATATTTTGCATGCTTTGTTGATAGAGTTAATGATGTGTCTTCGAATGATGATTCTGATTATTTTTCTTCACATGATGAAAGTGTTCTTGATAGTGGTGTAAGAAGTGGTTTTAAAATGTACACTAACTCTTTGTATGATGAAGATCCTGATAATGGTCAACTCCTTTTTTGTCATAATGTCCAAACAGGACCATTGCATGGAGTTATCAATCCACTGTTTGAGGACAACTTTGAGCTTTCAGATTTAGTTGAGCTGGGTATAAATGATGATGAATTATCATAACATTGTAAGAAATCAGTTTATTCCTCTTCCAGATGTGATAGTGAATGTACTAATCAACATTTCAATTATGATTATGAGGATAAGGTGTTTGATGAGATTGTTGTTGAAAATCAGTATGCACCTTGTAGCAATTTTTATGATGAATACTCTAATATGACAACTAATTCATTTTTTGATTGTGAAGAATCATTGAAGGACTCTGGATTAGATTTAGATTATGAAATTGATGACATGTGTGAGTACAAGTCAGAGTGCTCACTTGAATACTCTCTAGTTATGTATAAGGATACATAATGTCAAGGTATGTGTGATCCTTTTCCCCAAGCTAAATATGAAGCTTTCATATTCAAGACTAGTAGCATGCATCATTCGTTTGTTGAAGAAGAGTTTTAGTTTGAGTTTGATATTTTTAAGCACATGCTGATCATAACTTTCATAATGAGCAAGTTGTTGAAGAAAGTGAATCAAATTTTTATATGCATTGTGAAAGTCAAGGTTTAGATTTCATTTTGTCAAGTGAATCATTTCATGATGTTAATCTAATTGGTGAGATTCATAGAAAGATTATTTCTAGTTTAACTCATAATGAAAGGAATGATAATTAGATTTTTGACAAAGGTAAAGGTTGTGAGAAAGTTCAGTGGCCTAGGGTCATCGTGTGTACATAGTAGTTGTAGTTATTTTTGCTTTCATTAAAGTTGTTTGAGAGAATTTTTTGAAGTTATGGGAATGGTCTACTTCTTCTAGAGATCTAAATCCTTTCCATGCTTGAAAGTCACATGCATCCCGAAACAAAGCCACTATTGGGACTCAAAATCGAAGCCCTGATTTTGAGTACTATTGAGAAAATCAAGCCTTATAAATGCTTTTAAGTGCACATGTACCTGACTATACCTTTGACCACCATGAGGTGTTTAATGTTTCTAAAACCTTCCATTCAGCCTATCCACTTGTTTGATGAAGTCAATTTGTCATTCCGAGCCATTTTGTGAAGTCTTGTTTTGAGCAATTGTCAAATGTGCATTTTCACCGAAGTGTCAAATAGCAACAGGAGGCTGTGTTTGCAAGTGAATATCTCATACCCATAAATGTTTCATGACTTTCCACTTTGAGAGTGTCTATAATCCATACCCAAGAGTCTATGTTTTATATTTTGAGTCATTTCGAGTCTGTTTGATTAGGTTTTGAATCCCTCAAAGTTGGTCATTTATTAATGTCATGCTGATATGAATCTTTCTTAATTCTGGGAAGCCCTGTTTGACGTGTTATAATTTTGATCCAATTGACAAAAATGTGAAAATTCCTACTATGTTGCATTTTAGAGGTCATATACTTGTTATGTTTCAAGTTTGAGCTTATGACGAATCCATTTGATCTGTTTTCAAACACGATTCCAAATGCAATTTCTAAAGTTTTACTGGTGTCAGCATTTGTAGATTTGTTAGAACCCCTATTCATGATATTATAACTCCTAATCCATGATGGGTGAGATTGAATGGATTGTACCACTATGTTTTACTCTAAAAATACTTTTAAGTGTGCCAACTTTTATGTCTTGACAAATCCATCTACACACTTTTCTAGGTCAATTCTATTTGCAAAAATCATTTTTCTACCATTGTTTCAATCTACAAATTATGAGTAGCCCACTTTGAGTACTTTCCATTTGTGAATAGTTATTCATCATGAGCCGAAAACACAAATTTATACTTGCCTCATGATCATGAACTAATGTCTTAGTTTTGGTTCCTCCAAGTGTCCATCTACCTAGTTTTCAAAGCCAATTCTAAATGCAATTTATTGCTTTCTAACGTGTTTACTTGCAAGTAGTTCTAAGAAGGAAACTTTGATGGTGAACATTTTTTGACTGAGAATTTTTCATGAGATGATATTTGACATGGTGCAAGAGTGTGGTACAAAGAATTAGTGTGCCAATTTTTAGAGCTTGCTCAGGTGTTCAGATCAGTTTTTTAAGGCTAGTCAAAGGACCTCCTGGCATGAAATTGATAATTTCCATAAAGAGGTGAAAGTGAGTTTTTAAGTTGAATCAATGATGTAAATTGATTTTAGTTGCTTCCAAGTGATTATTAGATTAGTTTTTCACATCAAGTGTTTGAAAACAAAAAAAAATAGTTAGACCCACTTTGGCAGCCCGACTAATTGCATCTGACTGAATAGAAAGGTAAGGAATGGATCAAATAAAATGAAAAGAGGAAAAGAACTTTACAAGATGACTTGATTTGAGGCTTACTAATTATTTCTTGAGTGTTATTGAATGTAGGGCCTATTTCATTCTTAATATATTTGAGCCAGAGGTTTTTGTATAAAATTATGGGCACTAAAGTAATATTGGCATGGAGATAATAGGCACCACAAATAATAATTATTCAAAATTTTCCATAATCAAGTTTTGGGAAGTTGAGTATTATTGCCATGAAATATGGGATCACAAATAACCTCATAGTTTTGTAGAAGTAGATCAACTATGGCAAGAATGCCCTACGAAGGGATTAAAGCTCTAGTTCGCATGAAATCCATTGGTACTCTTTTTGCATTATATTTTACCTAATGTCTGAAGGTGTGGCACTTGATATCCTCAAAATTGGGAGTTTTAATAGCAATTTTTTAAATTTTTTCAAGCATGGATCATGGCTTGGCTCGTGAGTCAAAATTAGCATCCATCTAAGAGCAAAGAGGAACCAATGCACAAAAGAAATGAGTCAATGTTGTGAAAAGAAACAGGGGCAGACATCCACGGCTGAGACAGGGAGAAAGGGAGCATGCCAAGGAAGACTCTCTAGTATTTTAATGCGTAGCTCATGGTAGCTAGCAGTAGCCCACAGATGGAAGAAGACTTGAGGTGGGAGTGAAAAGAAAGTAGGGCCTATGCGGGAAGATATAGAATTAGCTAGTCAAGAGATGGGATTGGACTGGATCGTCAGACCTTCAGAAAGACCTGCCACACATCAACCACCTAAGGAAACATCCCTAGAATTCTAGCAAGAAGAGGCATGGATGGAGTTATAACACTTCTTTAAAAGATGTTAAGTAGTGTCAAATTTTTTTTGAGAGATAAAGTAAGCTAGGTAGAACACGATTTAGATTTGGATTCTTCGATATGTCAAAAAACAAAAAGGTAGAACATGCCAAAGAAATTCTACTCATAGTAGATTAAAGGAGATCCATGTGTGGCAAGGAATAGCCCACAACTTAGAAAAGAAACCTACTGTGATAAGCCAAAACACGCAACATACAAGAAGCTTGAAAAGTTTTAAGGAAAAGCTACCCACATCAAAGGAAAACACATTAAGAAAAGCCCATAGAGATCTACGCATACCAAGAGTAGAGGACCTCGAAGAAATAAAAAAAATGCCATCAATAGCAGAGAAGCCATATGGAACAAACAGGCTAGGCTTTTATCCCACATTGCCCATGGGAGGGCCTTCTTATGTTTTTAAATATTAAAGCACTCATATCACATTGTATCAACAAGACACAAGCTTTTAAAAACCCAAGCTTGCGAGGTGGGTCTAGGCTGTGATGACAAAGCATATATTTTGAAGGAATACTCCTGAGAAAATTGGTAATGTCAGCATTCAAACTCACTGGAAAGGTCCAAAATTTGACAATTTTCCAAGTCGCTAGCCAAAAAAATCCAAGATTTTCTGGTAGTGACATAGCGAATCACAGGTAAACCTAAAAATTTGGCAAGATAGTGATGGGTCCCATGTGGCAATGATGTGGCGGCATCAGCAAGTTATTGAATGACAAGTAGTAGCCTAAGAATAGATCAAAGGAGGACATTTGGTGAGTAGACTATGGATAATATGCTGACATGGAATCAGATGAAGAAGATCATGACATGTGGCAGATCGTGTGATTTTTGCTATGTCACTAAGGGAAGGATGCACAATGGTTAGTATAGCAACATATTGAGTATGACGTGGTGAGATGAGGTGGCATGATGACATGGTGGTGTCAGGGACAAATTAGGTGATTTCATGTGGTGCCAGCTATGTAGGTTCAAGCCAATCATGTCTTGACACATGTCATTAGGCTAGTCAACAGGTTTGAGCCAAATAGAGAATGGTGGGAAATTTTGGAAATTTTAAATTTTAATATTTCATTAATTTTCCCTCAAACTCATGTACATCTCCTTTTAAATATAGTTTGAGACTTTTAATATAGTTCAAACTATGTAAAAGGTTTTAAGTTTTGTAAAAATGTTATGCAAACCTGTGAATGGAGGCCTGAACCACAAATGGCCATAACTGGGGCATTTTTAATCTAAAATGGGTGCTCCAATATACCACTAGAACCAAAATGAGCTGAATTTTCCATTTTTGAGGTTAGTTTTTGCATAGGTTCTCACTGGTTTGTGCTACATGCCAATTTGCTAAATCTGGGGCATTCTTAGTAGAATGGGTGTTTTTCACCATGGAGCATCAGAATTGGTTAGAGGGTAGGTTTAAAGGCTTGTTGGGATCTTAATGTGGAGAAAATAATCTTTAAACTATTTTCTTGCATTCTGGAGGTCATATTCTAACTAGTTTTTCACTTTTACCATGAACTCATTTAACACCAAAATTAGTTACATTCTTTCAACATCAAGTTTCTAAGATATTTGATGCCTTTGATAGGTAAAATGAAAGGATTTGATTCACCTATTGAATAAAGATACTAGAGAGAGTCTTTTCATTGCAAAGAGGGGGGATTTTGAGTGGACAAATGTTAGTTATAGAGTAGATCCAAGAATTCCTTCATCCTATATCTTTCTCATTCTTTCTCATTGTATAGGTTCTAGTTTTTCACTATGAGACCACATGTTCAAAATTTTTGGAGAAAAATTTCTCATTACTATGATACTAGAATTGGCTGCAGTCTTGATGTATTCCCAATATTGAGACACCATTTTCTTCAGCATATTCTCTCTTGTATGAATAGCATTAGGAAGGATAATATAGATAGTTTAGATCCATTAGGTTTTTTTGTGTTTTCATTTCATTCATATGAATGTATTATTTCAAGGAAATTAATACAAAGAATAACAGGTTGAGTTTCATCTTGAATCTTGTCTCCTTTATCAGCGAATTTTCAATGTTTTACAATCTTTGAATACAAAGCTTAGTTGAAGTCCCTTAAGGCTATATGTTATTTCAATGTTGCTTATAACTCAAGGGGTTATGTAAATGCTTTAGGGGAATCAACAGGGTTGCAGGTTTATTGATGAGGATATCATGTAATAATTAGGTTTAGATTGAGCACAAATGTTTATTTACAAGATGAGTAGATAGATCATATATCCGAATATATAAATAAGTATCAAATATCCATATGTATGCATTTGATTCATGGAATTTCTCAATGGTTAAGGCATTGGTCAGCTACAGGATCATTAGGTCTTACTACTACATATCTGAGGTTTTGCTAAATTCAACATTATTAATCAAATGCTTTTCTCCTTTCATGTTGAAGAGCTACAATAGAATGCCCTCAATCAGCTTATGAATTTCCTAGAGTTGCAATTTTCTACTATGGAGCTATGTCATTTCATGGGTCATTAGGAGATATAAGGGGTTTTTATTTACTTTAATAGATTCAAGAGTATGTTTTTGCACTAGTACTATATTGATTGAATCTGAGGTCCACCTACTTAGGTTTTGCAGAGCCTAAAGTGGAGAAGGGTCTAGCCTTATAGTTGGCTTGGTGTCTGAAAAAATATGTCAAAAATGGCAGATAGTTGCCCCCAGATGTACCATATTCTCACCGGGGTAATTGGAAACCTACAACATTTTCAAACACCATCAAGCTCTATGGATTTGTGTATCTATGAAAGGGATGATCTTGAAACCATTTTACATAATCCCCCTCCATCCCTACATTTGCTACCCCATCTCGTAAGGCCCAAGGCTATGGTATGTCTATCATCTATAAAAAGGCCTTTAGATAAGCCTCATACTCCAGTGTCAGCCCCCACACTACTCTCTCTAACTAAACTCAGGCATAATCTGCAGTCCCTTGTTGCATGCCCTTCCACCGACCAAATTGTCTCACCACTCGCCTGAAGTAAAACCACTCTAGTACAGAAGGAATCCAACCAAGTAAATACCTCAAGCTGAAGAAATATACCATCTCATCATCATCCTCTACTCATGGCTCTACAAACCTATAAGGTCTCCATATGACCTCATCAATATCATCTAAAATCTGACACCAGTACTCTATCTTTCCTAAATGGGGCTGCATGATAGGACCTAAATATGTATACATATATAGAATGTACTATGGTTGCTATCATACACACACTAGCCATGTAATGGATAGATGCCCCCATGTCTATACCTATAGCAAAATAACCCCTATTGATAATGACAAGGCCGTTGAATATACAACCTAGTGTAAATCATGATATAAATGAGGAAAAATACAACTACCCCATGCAAATCTTTGTGGCTCATCAATCATCTCATAAATTAGCTAGCCCCATCCTACTGGACACCCTCACCCTTGGTGATTTGGCAATATAAATCCACCTATTAGTCCCACCAATACTATTGGTAATGCATGATACTACAACATTTGGAACCAGGACACACTATCAACACCAATACTATCATCTTTGAACAAGTTTCGGAATGTAGCCCCACCAGTAGTCTGATCATAATAAACCAAATCCCCTATAGGTAGGATCCAAAAAATCTTATACACATCCTCATGAGTCATTATCACCTCCTCCATTAACAAATAGAATGTGTTGTGGCCCGAGTGCCACCACTCAGCCACAACTGTCAATAATCCCCTATTCACCTGGAACTAGGGCATTTGTAATAAATATGTGGAGCCATACTTGTCTATCACCTACCTATCTACATCAAAAAATTGGCCCATTGACTCCAATGGCCATGGATAGAGTCCTCATACCATGAGCTTTTTCCCACGCACCTGTTATTCATCAAATAAACACACTACGTCAATTTTTTTTCACAAAGTGATTATTAGAAATCAATCTCATAATTACATCTAGTTATCTAGCTACTGGTTCTATCTTGACCTATTGCTCATCTTTCTCTATCCTAAGTTGGACTGGCTTAGCTTCCCTACTCTGTATCTTGAGTTGGGGCATCACTTATCTATCATCAGATTGATCCTATGCACATCACTTCATGACTATCTAATTTCTAATGATTACTTGCTATGCCTATCCCCAGCTGACAAACCAAGCCTCTAATTTTGACATTATCTTATACTCAACAAAGGAACTACACCATGTCAAATGAGTTTAAAAAATTAACTGCCCTACCCCTATTGGCATTAAGTTAGTATTGCCATTAGTGACAACACTTATCCATATAAGTTTAGCTACCAACCTTAGCACTTAATTCTCTACTCTCACCAAGCATTCTATTGTTAACCAAGCTTTGAAAGAGCTCAACAGTTTACACTAAAAAAATAGTTGCTACCAAGCGAATATAGGCAATATGAAGAGCACATAGTGGCTACCAAATGAATACAAGATCAGCAGTGTCTACCAAGCCTCACAATGTCTATTGAGCAGTAAGTTTGTGTCATGTAGATTCTTTGTAAACCGAGCATTGGAAAATTAGTGTTTACCGAGTGAAGCAAGGTAAAATCTATATCTACTTAGTAACACTACATCTACCAAGTCACCAGTGGTCATTGAGTTTAGAACTACATTGAGTGATTTAGTCTTCACTTCTACTAAGTGCATGACAATGATGAGTAATGCAGTGAGCCCCGTGTATCAGAAGGTCACCGAGTCAGTTCAATGAACCTGAGTTATTTATTATTGGGTCAACTTTGTAATGTATTTGTTTACTTATATTTTGGCCAACCTTGCAATTTTGTAAATTTGAAAGTTATATATGTAAGGGGTATTGTAAGATATCACATGCATAGAAGCAATAGCAAAGTAATGAGAAATATATGCTAAAGATTATTAGTAGCAGTTCAAAGGATACATCAAGGTCAATATAGAGGCAAAAAAGTTATATCTATCACATAAGGTGATCAATGCATAAAGGATCTTATTAGAAATTAGTTGTAAGTAGATCCAGTACTTCATCTTAATAGGTGAATCAATTTTATAAATCCTCTAACAAGGTAGAGTTGACAATCTTTGTACAAATCTCCTAATCGAGTGCATACTTCATTGTATATTTGTAAATCCTCTAACAAAGTGGACCTAGCAGTCCTTTGTGCTCGTAATAGGGTAAATCACCAGAAGTGGTCAATGTAAGCCTTAATAGGCCAACTTTATGCTACAATATTAAATTTTTGTGGGTATCATCCCCACCCTAGTTTTACTTTCTATTTGGAAGGTTCTTGGGTCACCAAAATATTGTGTTCTTTTGTGTGATGAATGTTTTAACTTTCGGTATTAATGAATATAGTAGCATAGATTGATACTAACTTAAAGAAGAATTTAAGGTTACTGATTCACCCCTCCCCTCTTAGTAGCCTATCATATATTGAAATTTTCAACAATTGGTATCAGAGCATTATGGTTCTCAGGATAAAATCTTAACAACTTGAACAAAGATCCAAGGATAAATGGAGATATTTAGACTTGATAAGGCAATTGAAAATGAAAAGCTAGATCTAGAGATGGCCATAGCTCAACTCAAAGAATCAAACGAGCAACTTTCCCAATCCCTAAAAAGAAGGAAAGAACTTGCGAGACAAATGGATGATCATCAGTATGTTGAAGAGAAGATTGAAGACTTTTTCCCATCAAGCAGCTCAAATGAAGCTAATGAAGCAATCAAAGAACTCATAGCAAAGATTTTCTCTCTACAAGAAGAAGTAAGGAAACTTAAAAGAGAACAAGAAATTCAATCAATCAGGCTATCTAAAATTTTGGAACAAAGAAATAAGGCAAATGAAGACTTGGAGGCAAGGAACAATGAAGAATAGAATCAATCCAATCAGCATAAAGACCTCATTGATAAAATCACTGGAGCAAATAAAGAAATTAGGATTCTCAAAACATAGAATGAAAGAATAAGAAGTGGCCTAAATTATGGAAGGGAAATTAATGAAAGAATAATGAGAGAACTGAGATGTGAGAAGCAAATCATTGAAAAATTGAAGAATGACCTAAATGATGAAAGACAAATCAATGAGAGAATGTTGAAATCATAAGAAGACATGAATCAATTGAATCAGCAAAATGAGAAGAATCTTCATAGGCAAAAGGGTAAAGTAGGACTTGGAGACAATGAAGAAGAAGGAGAATCTTCCAAACAAGGTGCAAAAAGGAATCTAAAAACCTCATGCAATCATTGTGGAAAAATTGGTCATACATCAAACAAATGCTAGAGTAATAAAAAAGGAAAATTCAATGGAAATTTCTATAACTACAATTAGCATGGTCGCAAAGCCAATGAATGCAAGGAGAAACCAAAATTTGAAGGTAAATGTCACAAATGCAAAAAGCATGGTCACAAGGCATCTTGATGTAGATCCAAATCATTCAATTCAGTTGAACAATTAGTAAAGGTAATATTTTGATAGGACTACAATACCTAGTGCAGATGTCATTATTGTGGAGAATATGGACACACTAGCATAAATTGTGCAAGGCATCACCTAAGGAAGAAAGATACTACTATCAGGTGTTACACATGCACTGAACTTGGTCATATAGCTAAAAATTGCATGAATATAGGCAAAGTTGAAGATGAAAAGAAAGCAAGGGCTGACAATATAAGGAAACAAATGAGGCAATAATGGATTCCTAAATCTACTGAGGATACAAGCTTGAATCATGGCAGTGAAGTCACTCAAGAAGTGGGTGACTCAATCCCCTCAAACTAAATTCCTAAGAATGTATTGGAGTTGTAGTTAGCAAGAAAATCATAAGCAGTTCCAAGAAATATGAGGAATGCAAATGATCCAATCAATATTCCATATACACTAGGAATCATAGAAAGGTTATCCTTTGCCAAGCTACATCAGACTCCACCAAGGTAAGCCAGTTATAGACCTTACCGAGCAAGGTTAGGAGTAAAGAAAAAAAATTTGTAAAAAAATTTGTTCACTGAATTGATACTTTTGCTGAGTTAGGTTAGTGGATGATAGTCTATCACACACTATGTCATAATGGCACCAAGCATTTATGAAAATCTCTCAACAAAAGGGACAATTTCAATTTCATTTTTCAATGCATCCATAGCACTTGAAGAGTAGAGCAATTTGGAAGAGCATTATAAGTATTTTCGAGCAATTCACTAGCAAGCTTTTCATGAATTTTATCATCTACCAAGCAGTGATGGCATCTACCAGTGGAAGCATGACTAAACCATAGAAGGGTTCTGAAATGCTAGTTAAGGGTGTCAAATGGAAAGCACCAAACTTCAAAATCATTTCGGCCATTACTAGGTCACTTGATCTATAAGGAGCTCAATCAAAAATCCCACCCAAGGCACTCCTAATTAATGAAATAAAAACTCACTTTAAATGTTCTATTCAAGAATTAGGGACACTAGAAATGGATACTGCCCTAGCTGAAATGTGTGTTGACAGAGTTTTGAAACCCAAGCATAAACATTTGGTAGTCAAAGGATTAACTCATATCCCTCACATGCCTCGAAGTTTCCAAGAGAAGTAGATAAGATACATATTGAGTCAGTTTCACAATGGTCAATTATGGTTGGAGCAACCCATTTTGATTACAAAGAAGATGATAATACAAGGTTATAGGTCTTCCAATACTAAGGCAAGCCAAATCAACCAAAACCCTTGCTTGGGAGGAACTACAGAAGAAAACCCTAGCCAAGTGGGATGGTAGAGGTTTGAAACTAAAAAATGTCACTAACATAGAGCTTAGGTTCAACATCCATATCATTGCACATAAAATCTATAGCTTGAGTTAGTCAAATAGCGTTCCTTGTGAGATAGTTGACCTAGCATACAAGGTTATAAAGAAGAACCTTGAATTTGATTTGTCAGATGTACTTCTGAAGCAATTGAACAAAAACATTGAAAGTGTAAAGACTTCCAAGAACAATTCTTTCAAGTTTTGTTCATTGCTTACCTGTTTATTCTTTTATGTTCAAAAATTATTTCCATCTAAGGGAACAATCATATGGAGAAAAGACACCCCTGTTCTTTATCAAATAAATGAATTTATTGAAGAAATGGGTGAAAACTATTAAAGGGTGTTGGATAATTACTTTGAGGCATTCAAAGAAAAAATGAATAATAGATTCCAAATCCCACCCAAGTGTAATACCCCAAAATTGGCTCATTGCCATTATACCAAAATTGGTTTATTTGGATCAATTCTAAGACCTATTCTAATAGGCAATTCTCATTCTGCTTCTCGCTACTTGACTTAATTGTCAAATGCAGAAAACTCTAATCTGCATTCATCATGCTCATTATTTAATCCCTATAGTATGCACTCATATTAGCCATGTTAAACCTATTTGATTTCAATTTAATTTAATCTAAAGTATTTATACTTTATTAAATTAAATTATCTCCTAAGTCTAATGTACTATGGAATTAAATTTATTTAATTTAATAAATATGCCTATTTTAATTAATTAAACAAAATTATTTAATTAAATATAAAAGCTATTTATAATTAATTAAGAAAAGTTATTTAGTTAAATAGGAATCCATTCCTAATTAATTAAATGAAGTTATTTAATTAAATAAGAAAAGTGTCTCTAATTAATTAAATAGAATTATTTAATTAAATGGAAAAGGTATTTATGAGAGCATATCTCATTTTATTAAATAAATATTCTTTCTAATTCTTCTCTTCAGTTCAAAAAAGGAAATTCCTAGATAACTATAGATCAAATTAGAAGTGATCTAGATCACTTGCTTTCACACTAAAGTCTATCTGAGCTGACTAACTCTTACACTCAAATCTGAGTTAGTGAACTCCCTTTAATTTTGGAATCTTCCACCTTAACTGAACCTCATCTTCAATCCTAACCATTGATTGAAATTGATCTCAATTGTTGATGGATTCTAGGAAAATCTATTTAATAGACCCTCATTTCTTCATTTTAAGAGGTTAAATTGAAGAAACATTGAATTGCTACTGCATTTTACACTCATCTAGCTTTAAGATATTCTCATATATTTTCGTTCTTAGCTTAATGTCATCTAGATTTAATATGCATACATTTAGTATAATTTCTTTTACATGTTTTTAGAATAAAAATGCATATTTCATTCTAGAATAATCTGCATAATCATATAGACTAATTGTATTCTCAAATCCTTCGTTCTTAGAGGGTCTAGTTGCCTGCACCTTGATTATGAGGACATTAACAATGAAAATCCCTTTAGATAGAAGGCAATAGGTCAGCTTGAAGGGAAAATCTTATGTGAATAATCTCATGTTGATTCTAGGATGAATTCGCAAATAATAACCATGTTGAAGTGTGTGTGTTAACAGAGGCCACATATGCATGCATACATTTCTGGTGCCCACCGTGGGGCCGAGGAAATCAATTTCTTTGGCCTCTTCTACATTTTTTTTTATTATTTTAGCATTCTATCCATATTGTTTCATATAGAACCTCAAATCTTTGCGTGAGACCTTCCATTTTTGCATGAGGATTTGAAATTTCCGTGTGAAGTTTTAAAACATATCGCATGAAAAGTGCCCCATTGTGCAAATCTTCATGTGGCACATCATTTTCTAGTGCGGCTCAGTAAAAGATTTTGTGCGACTCTGTGCAAGATTTCGCGTGAGACAGAAGGATTTAGCACGAGACGGTGAAATACTTGACATGGACCTGTGAATGATTTTGTGTAGGTCTGTGGATGATTTCGCATGGGTTTGTGCATGATTTCATGCAAAATTTTGCTACAACAATATAGAAGACAATTTTTTTTTAAATTTTCCATATAAAATAATGTAAAAAAAACAAAAACAAAAAAAGAGTATAAAATGAATTTTGACTTTTGATGTTTTCATAGGTTTTAACATTTTCTAAGCTATTTTATGGGTATAAAAAAGAACAGAAAAAGGTAAATTTTATTTTCGCATAGTTAAGCTTTTGTTTGACTAACGCTTTTTCTCTTAAGCATTTTTTTTTATTTCTATTTTTCTAATTTTTTGCAACCTAATAGTTGTCTGTGGGATGTTTGATGAAGACTCCTTTACACAAATTCTTCAACACATAGACTAATTGTTTGCTTGCAGAATGATTGCTGAAGACACGTTTGTCGAAGACTATACTTGAAACCCATAAAATAATGTGTCTTCTTTTCTTGCTTTCCAAACTAGATTAAATAGGGCTTGTGAACTTCTTAGGGTGCAAGGTAGAAGAATAGGGGATTATGATTTTCACCACTTGGAGGTCATGACCAAGGGTGAATCAGAAACCTAGACACTTTCAAAAGATGGCATTCCAAGGGAGGTAAGCAGCTTAGTGGTTCTCCAATGCTTGTTCTTTTCTATGATAAGATGATGGTTTTCTTTCAAGGGAATCCAAATCTTTAAGGAAAGATGAGTCTAGATTGATTAAGCTAAGCAGGTAATCAATCTTTTTTGCATGTTTGGGTGACGAAATAAGGTAGAGAATTATGTTTTTTCCCCTTGAGGGAAATCAAAAACTCGGACCCTTAAATCCAAACCACTAGTCCATGTCAATCCTTTAGAGGGCTTGTCGTAGTGATCCAACCTTCAAGAATGACCCAAGTGAGCACACTCCTTTTTCCAAAGATTCCAACTCACTATAATCAAGATGCTTTGAAGAGCAAAAGACTCCAAAGCTGGATTAATTTCTTCTCCTTGATTCTTGATATCGCATATCAAGGGGAAGCTCTATCTATGCACTGGTCGATGTCGACCCTTGGCTTGCTAAGCAAGTAGTGTGCACTTTCAGATGTTGGTGTGGGCTACTAGTCTCAACTCCACTTGTGGAGCCATCGAGAATTAATACGAATGGAAGCCAAGTAAAAACCTTTAGTTAGAAGCCACCCAGTTCATCTTCAAAAGGAGGCATAATCTTTGTGCGAGGAGGGGGAAGAATCTCTCTTGTAGAACTCACCATAGGCATACTACTAGATGTTTGAAGGTGGTATACACACTCATCCCCTACCACAAGGACACTCAT
Source organism: Cupressus sempervirens (assembly GCA_028749045.1). Taxonomy (NCBI): domain Eukaryota; kingdom Viridiplantae; phylum Streptophyta; class Pinopsida; order Cupressales; family Cupressaceae; genus Cupressus; species Cupressus sempervirens. The sequence goes on along the minus strand of CM053789.1, from coordinate 742,071,006 downwards.
TTAGTGTATACTATTGAGTCTTTTGAATATACCAAAAACACGGGCACCCTCTAGGGGGTGACATAGTTGCATGAGGTACACGCATACGCATAAGATGTGGGAAAAAGGTTTTTCCTTCTCTACCATTTTTTGCTTCTAGCGATAAAGCATGTTTGTTATCGAGTCCTAAACATATCCAAACTTTCTCAAACAAACTAAAAGTCAAGACTCCCCTATCCCTCTAAGTTTCTTTTCCCTTAGTTGGATTGTATTCGACTACTGCTTGCTTGTCATGTCTTGTTGAAAACACTAGCCTTGTTCAAAACCAAATGTTGTTTAAACACTCAAAAATTAACCTTGCTATTTGTCTAAAATTTTCCAAATGAATCAACAATCTATCTGAACAGTCTAAAAATCTTGTTGAAATCAAATGTTGTTGTCAAACTAGTCTACCTTCTCGCGTGAAAATTTTTCAAGTATCACACAAGATCATTTTGTCTACCAAATTTTTCGTGTGGTTCATCCCAAGTCCTCAGGTGATTTGTGAAAGTTTCTCACATGAAATTAAAATACTGTAATTAGTTTTCATGCAATCTAGAGTATTTTCTTATGTGACCCTGAATATTTCCTCACATGGCCCATGAAGGTTTCTTGCCCAAGATCTTGTGTTAGCATTACTAATTTTAGACTGATTTAGCTATTTGCATCCTGCACACTATCTTTTTCTGAATTTGTTTACTGCTTCTCTATCTGAAAACAATCCCAAATAGTGGCATCCTGCTTAGCTAATGACTTGTGATCCATATTGTAACTAGTCTTGTCTCTCAGTTATCTTGCTCTTGTCCTTTAGTGCTTGGTGTACTCTGTGTCATGATAGTCATAATCTTTGGCTATTCTAGCCTTTAAATCAAACTATTCATACCTTAGTATACTGCAATCTTATCTTGCTTTTCTGAGACTACGTTCTAGTGTGGTCCTTGTCTAAGAATTTTCTTTTTTCCATTGTCTATGACTATGGAAACTTGGCTTATGTTCTAAAACTTGGTTGTTACTACTTGAAACATAGTACATCAAAATGGCTAATAACAAATGAGCTAAATCCAATGTGATGCAGGAGTATCCAAAGGTATAAGGGCAATCCTATGTCACCCAAAAAAAATGTACTTAGACTTAGTTTCTATTTCATGTCTTTTCATTTTTGGATACCCATTTGGGTCAAATAAAGGTTCCAACTCTCACAATTCAACTATCAGTGTGCTAGAAAATCTTGAAAAAATAGGAGCATGCAATTTGGCCATCATTTTGGTGACCTAGAAGGTGTGAATTGGCTAGATGAATGTAATTGTGATTTAGAGCATTCCAAAAAAAGAATTAGGTCAAAAGGCCCCACGGTTTGAAAGTTATTGTAGTTTTTCAAGTTTTGGAGACCTCTTAAGAATACTTCAAAGTCAAGTTAGGGGCATTAAATGACCTCAAAAAGGGCTAAAAAATGGGGGATGAGTGAAGCTTGTCCATAGGGCTATGGAGCGCTTCGAGAGATTTCCAAAAATGTGAATAGTTCGTCAATCAGAGCTAAGGTTCAAAAGTTATGCCTCCCGAAAGTTCGGTTACCATTTTTGGATTCTTCTAGATTTGCACCGACTTCTAACGTAGCTTTTGGAACCTTCTATTTGGTCAGTGGATGCCTACTAGCACTTTCTAGAATGTACTCCTAGTCCTTAACCCTTCGGGGTCTATTTAAGGATATTTCTAGCATTGTAAAAGGCAGTTTGGAGTGGAGTTTGAGAGGAGGTACTGAAAGGAGAAATTATCTCCAGATTTATGCTATTGTAAGCCCTTAGGGCATGTTTTGAAGTTTTTTTTCTCTGTACTATTTGTACTAGCTTATTTTCTCAGTTAATATAATTTCCCCTTTTCTGTTGTGTCCATTCTATTCTTGGCTTGTATCCCCATCACAATATTCCTAGTGAGGAAGAAGAGCTACTTATTGCAAACATGAAGCAACAAATCCAATCAATGAGCACTCAACTTCAAAGACTGAAGGAGGAAGATGAAACATCATCAAAAAAAGTCTCCTTGAGAGAAAATTTCCCTTCCTCCTATGACAACCAAAAATCAAATTCTTGTGATCTTGAATCCAAGATATCTGAGAACACTTCACAAACACCCAAGAAATCTAGGAATATCTTTGAAAACAAACCTTGGGAATTTAAACCAAAGCGTGATTTCACACCTTTGGGAAAATCTTATGAATTAACCTTGGAAGAACTTCTTGAAGAAAAAATCATTATTTTACCTAAGGTCACTTTGGCAGGAGTTTCCTTTTGTGAGTAACTATTGTGCCTATCACAGACATAATTTACATAAAACTTCACATTGTAAGGAGCTGAAAAACAAGATCTAAGATCTCTTTAATAATAGAATAATTCAAAAATCTAAGCTCTTAGCTACTAAAGATTCTACTCTCGAGAAGGATCAACCTCATGAAACCATGTCTAGCAATGGTTCAAATGCAACTTCTACCTTTTCCAACATGCCATCACCTACTAAAGTTTCTAAGATTTCCAACATACCTCTGCCAAACAAAGCACCTAATTCTTTTGCTATTGACTATGTGTACCCTCAAGGGTTGCCTCTAAAAGAAACCCAAGCTAATCTTGACTTGGCTACAAGCCTCTCCCATAATACTCAAACTAAAGATCCAAAATCTCCATTCATTGCTACTCTCATTATTCCCACTCCAACTAGCACTTCACTATCTCTTCAAGAGCCTATCATGCAAACTTTGCATCCTACCTTGTCCTTAGAAGTGGATCCATGTCAAGAGGATTTTAAAAAATCTAAAGATCAAGATCAAGAACCCTTGCATATCCCTCAAGATGTCATCCCTCCATCTAAAGAACCATGTAGTCCTCCATCTCCCATATCATACCCCTCTACTTGGCAAGATCATGATATTCCTTCCACCATCCCTAATAAGATTACTAAAGATAATGAGAAAAATACTTTTCCTATGCTATCTAAAAATCCTTATCAAGATCAAAGTATCCCATCTTATTCTACTTCTTCACATCCACTTCAAAATTATACTCAAGCTTTAAGTTCTCCTATTAAAGGTGTTTCTCCTATTAAAGTTATTAATGAGTCTATTAATGGCCTAGGTCATGTTTCTCACTCTAAGGATGCTGATATCCCTATCCACTATCCATTTGTATGTCCTAAATCTATTCTTGGTCCTTATCCATCTAAGTTAAAGCCTTCAAACCTTCTATCTATTTTTAGACTTTATGTTCCTCCATCTCCTAGTTCCACTCTTAGCTCATTGTAAATTCCTCCTACCCTACCCCAAGATCAACAAAGATACACATACTTGAACTCTTCACATCCACCTTTCCATCTAAACCACTCATATTGGCCTCATTCATCCATAAATCCCAAGTCCTTTAGAAGCAATTTGGGTGATCAACTCAAACACAAGTGCATGAATCCATCCTCAAAAGTTCACTATGTCTCCTCTAATCGACATGTGAATGTCAAGAAGGAAAATACACAAAAGAGACCTCAAATGTCCACTATTCAAAGAGCTGAACTGAGGAAAGTGTGGGTTCTTAAATCTATTATTGAAGAAATGTGTTCCAAAGCATCTAATGAAAAATCAAAAGCTATATGGATTCCCAAGTCTCTTTTTAAGGACTTGAATATTGAGAACAAATCAAAGTTGAAATTCAAGCTTCCAAAGGTTTCCACTCCATCTCCTTCCCAACATCTTCCTAAAAAGGTTTCAAAACCTTCTACTCCATCCCTCTCCAAAATGGCTCTGCTACCTCATATGTCCAAGCTTTAATCTATTTCATCCATGATTTCCCCATCATTCCATCACCCTTCAAGGTGTGTTTCAATGTTGATCTTGCCTAATATCCCATCCACCCTCATGAAATCCTCTTAACCTTATGCCTACTTTCTATCTTGCCCATTTCAGTCTTCCAAAACCAACAAACCTTATCCTCCATATATCTTTTCTGCTATCTCCCTTCCATTACCTTATTAGCATCTTTGGGTGTACCTTGCTATGGTCTTGTCTTATCATAACTTATCTTTCTTATAGGCATGATATCTAAATTGAGAAAGGCTTGAATTCTTTCCAAAAACTCTAAAAATCAAAAAAAAAAAAAAAAAGCCTCAGTGAAAACTTGGAAATAGGTGCCTTGGTAGCAAAAGTAAAGAAAAATAACTCCATCCTATGGTGAAAACCACTTCTTGTGGCACCTTGGATAATTACCATGATGAAAACATGGTAAACAAGCATCATGCGTAATTCTTCCATCCATGACATCCTATCATGATCTTGCTTATCCTTCAGATGTCCTCATTCCTAAAGTCATTCACTCATAACCTCCATAAAAAACTTTTTTGTCCTATTCAATTAACCCTTTGGTCTTGATCAATGAAATAAAGAAGAAAAATTAGTTCTTAGCAATCTCTTTACATGGTCATTTTTGTGGATTACTTACATGATACCCTTCATTACACCATGAGCTTATATTGTTATCCTTTTCCCTAGCTTGGGTAATCTTGTGAAGGCTTTCCTTGAGGGTAACATTCACCACTTCATACACCTTGCTTATCCATATCCACTTATCCACCAGCTTGCTACTACATATTGTCCTGCACCTTGCTAAACACTAGAACAAAATCAAGGTAATCCTTCTTGAGAGCTAGTAATCTTTGACAAAGTTCTAAAATTTTGAAAATATCTAAAAATTTAAAAAGTCTTGAAAAAAAATTGTCACCTTGGTGAAAACCTAGCAATAGGCGCCTTGGTAACACCAAAAAAAGTGAAAAATCTCAAAAATACAAAAAAAATGAAAATTACAAAAATACCAAAAAAAATTGAAAAATAAAAAAAGTGCCATTGGTGAAAACCTGGAAATAGGCATCATGGTGGTAAAAAAATTAAAATCCTGCCAAGGAGGTGAAAACCTAGTAAACAGGCACTTCTGGTTCCCAATGCTCCATCTTGTAGCACATATTTTGGCTATTTTGTACAGTCACTTTCATGCTTTCGCTTTCTTGCTTTTCCTACTTTCCGCTCATGTATCCATGATTGAGTCTTGTCACAACTCGAGGGCATTCCCCTTCAGTGTCACTATTTTTGAGATTCTCATTATAGAATCTCCTTTGCAACAATTACTAGTGGTCCTCACTGCATTTGCCTACTATCTCTAGTGTCACTACTTTCGAGATTCTCCTCATAGAATCTCCTTCATGATAGTTACTAGTGGTCCTCACTACATTTTCCTACTATCGCTAGTGTCACTATTTTTGAGATTCTCCTCATAGAATCTCCTTTGCAATAGTCACTAGTGGTCCTCACTACATCTACCTACTATCACCACTATACCTTATTTTCAAGATTCTCCTCATAGAATCTCTTTCGTAATAGTCACCATTTGTTTCAATTGTGTCTACCTATTGTTGCTTTAGTCACGTCTCTAGATTCCTTTATGGAAGATCTCTCTTACGTCAATCACCAGTCATTCTGGCTGTATCTGTCTACCATTACTTAGTCCTCTTTAGGTTCTTCATCATAAAGTTTCCTCTTTGACCTTAGTCACCAGTCTCTCTGACTGTGTCTACCTACTATTGTCACCCTACTGAAGAGATTTCATTCAAACATGTTCTAGACACTGACACTTGACATCAATCCCAAAAAAATTAAACTCAAAAATGATATACTTGTTTGGATATGCTAAGCATTTTCTTTGTTTGCTTTGTTTTTCTTTATCATATCTCCTTGAGCAACTCGATGATGTCATCTTCGACTAGAGAATTAATGACTGGGGGCATGATCTTTTCTTTGCTTTCTATTTGTGGTTTAGTTCCAATTAGGTTACATATTCCTATAAGAGGGGTGTCCACTATAAGAGCCTCCACCTCGCATTGGATGGCTAGGTGTACCTCAACTCCTTTTCTATGAATACATCAATAATGTTGGTTCTTCTCCTTGTTTGTTAGAGTGAACTCTTCATGCTATAGTAAATACTGATACTCATCCTGCTAAGTGAACATACGAGTCACTGTGAGTATCTCTAGCACACTTTTGTCTTAGGTTATGAACTCAAGGGTCATTGTGGACAAAATAAATACTAAATACTTAGCATAAGATCGATCTCATGTGTGTTTAGTGTGTCTGTCATACAAGCAACATTCTAGTCATCCTAGCATTTATGCTTTGATGCTTATGTTAACTTGTTGTCTTAAAAGGGACAAATGTTCTGGTCATTCTAGCTTCTTGTGCCTCGAGTGCTTACATTTATTCCCAAAAAACCTCTATCGTATGTTCTATTCATATTCTCATGATTGCAATGTCAGTAAGAATTGTATAACATATGAGCTTTGTTCTACAGTGATGATAAATTGTCGAGGCTCAGTAACCAGACCTAGGGTTGCATTTAACATAAGTCTTGCATTACATGCTTCACTTGAATAAGCACACAATTCAATTGTGATTCTATTTCTCCCCTGTGTGATGAAGGATTGGGAGCATCTTCAAATGTATCATGTTTCTTAATGACTACACAAATAATCCAAAATCATCCCCCTAGTTATCTGTTTTGAATCCATTTTTAGGAACAAACTCGAAATCTGACACAACTTAGTGTCTGAAAAATGCATTTTAAAATTTTGGGACCAACATGATCAAACACTTTACAGTCCAAATTTGTTTTGATACCTTGTGATTCTTGGAATCCTTTCAACTCTACATTCGTCATGTTTTCAAAACTCATTTTAGACATAGTCAAATCAAGTCAACTATTCTTAATTTTGGTCAACTCCTTGGTCAAACTTGGTCTTTTAGACCTTGAAATCACTTTGGATTGACTTTCGATTCTCTAAAGATCATTCTAATCTCTTCATATTTTCTCCTAATCATTCTGATCTCTTCTATATTCTGCTAAACCTTGGTTTTCTTTTGTATCTTTCATCACTCTCCTTACATCATACTTCTAGTGTGTCATCTTTTGATTTCACTCCCATGGGGGCAAAATGATTACATCATTGAAATTTAATTTCAAATCAATCTGAATCTTCATCACTTGGGACAAATTAAGTCAAGTAGCAAGTAGCAAAATAAGAATTGCCTATTAGAATAGGTCTTAGGATTGATCAGAATAGACCAGAATTGTTATAATGGCAATGAGCCAATTTTGGGGTATTACACCAAGCTTGTGGAAGACTACAAGGATGACATATGTTTCATGGTGGACTATGACAGAGTGTACATACAAGCAATCATACCAAGAGTGGCATGGGTAAAAGCACTACCTTATGAAATCAACATTGATGAAGCTAGAGACATCATTAAGGCTTTAGTAAATGAGCCAACCAATCCGAATCTTCTTGCATTTGGCACTTATGAGGAATCCAAGAAGAGGATAGAAATTAGTATCAAGATTCCTCAAGCTATCAATAGAGGCAAGAAGAGGATTGCACAATTGAAAAAAGTTGAAGGTCCTCTAATTCTTACTGAGGGAAAGGGTGAGGATGAAGAAGAGGAATATGATGAAGGTGAAGAAGTTGAATCAGAGAAAGAGGAACCAACAAGGAAGAAAGGTAAAGTGATTATCACTAAACCTCAGAAGAAACCTACTGTAGTGTTCTCAAGGAGAGGTAGGAAAGGTAAAAGTGAACCAGTACTCATTCACTTTCCACTTACATTTGAGGAAAGGATTAAATAGCTAAGAGTTGGAGCAAGAATATGTAACTTCAAAGTCCTCAAGTATGAGACTCAGACTCCAGCTAAGCAGAAAGAGATTGAGGACTTAGTCATGGAGAAGATGAGTATTTGCAAATACTCCCTTGCTTAGATGAAACCTCAAATCCATGTAGATCTCTTTGCCAAAATTCAAGTCAAATGGGAGAACATGGTACAAACTATTAAAGACATCTTTGAACAATAGCTAAAATAGTTAGTACCTAATTTGACCAATGTTGAAATAAAGAAGGCAATGAAATAGCATGATGATAGAATGATTCTAAAGTTAACTCATGCTTTATATCAATGAATAACATAGAATCAGTAGTTAAGCATGCCTCAGACATCTGGAGAGATGTATATCATGTAGTGCCTCTCCCATTTGACTTTTGTAAGTCATCCTGATGGATGCAACCTTGTTGCTCTTTTGTTGTGATGGGATCATGATTGTGACACTGAGTGGTCTACACCATTGAGGTGTTTGGATTTATGTTTATGTATCAGTTGCTTTGATTATGCTTTTGACTAATCTATGAGATTATGATGTGTTTTTGGTTCATTGAGGTTTGTGCCAATGGTTACCAGGATCGATGTGGTATCATGAGGTTGTTCCGTGATTACCCTGAGATGTGTGCAGAGATTGCACTATGTTATTTTACCATGCTACATTGGAATAGGTTCCTATAGCAGTGGTTAGTCATGTTTATATAGTTGTTTATATGTTTTAAATGCCTTTTTAATGTAGAGTAAACAATCATTATTTAATACTTAAGTAATTAGAGTTAGATTATTTGGTTATGTGCTGCGAACATTTACCTTGTTACATTTTGATCTAAGAGGTATTTTTTCTTATGCGATGTTTTACATTTGAGATGACCCGAGGGTTAGATGCTATCCTTTGATTTTAGTATCATAGATATTAGACTTCTATGTTGCTCAGTTGATCATATTGCATGATGGTGCCATTTTGAGATAACAATGTGTTTTATAATGATATCTAGTTATCTGGTATTTGGACATACCTCTGATTATGTTAGGTGATGGATTTAATGCTATGGTTATTTACTTCATTCCTGCATTGTTATACTTTATGCAAATGTGAGTGATGTAAATAGATTACTTTTATATAATTAAATAAATGGTTAAATTAGGTGATTTAATGCATTTATTGCTTCGTCTATGTTATTATATGCAATTGCACTTGATTGTTTTGTTTAGTGTGCAAGATTTATATCCCTAGCAGTGGCACATGAAGTTAGTGATTCATCCTTTCATATTTTACCAATGTCGTCTTGGTATGGTTGACGTATCCTTAATTAAAGTGTTTAATTTAAACCTTTCAGTGATTATTAAATCCAAACTCATTTGCATTTGTGATTAGACCAGTGAGTGTGTCTGTGCATTTAGAGTTTCGCTTTGTCACAAAAGTTATTTAGGTGATTTCTATGTTTTTTGGATTTTGGGCTTTTTATTTGTTTTATTTTAATTTCTAGCAGCTTTTCCATAGATTAATTCCTATTTATAGGAATAGCTTATTTTCGTTTGGGTTGATTTGGGGTTTAACTAGGTTTACTAGTTATTTGCTGTAATTGATTATTCACTCAAAAAGTGAATAAGTATCCAAAGAGGAATTTAATTCCTCACTTCTCACTTTCAAATTAGAAAGTTGGAGAGTAAAACCCAAAATCCTCTTCATGGAGATTTACTATTTTGTTCGTTGTGGGAGCTATGGGTGTGGGATTGTTGTGAGGTTGAGCTCGTTGGATCCAGCTTGGGAAAACCTTGGATTGCCACAATTTTTAGCTACTTCTACAAGCTATTTATTTTATAGTTCAAATTTCTGTTTTGCCCTTTTGGCTGTGAGGTAGGGCTTTCTTGTTTTATTGTTTCTGCTCCATTTCTACTTCTATTTTTGGTAGCCATTTGGTTGGAGGCTGAGAACCAATGTTCCCCTCCATTTCTGTATGTTAGTTCTACCTGGTTGGGCGGGTATGAACATTTCCTTATTTTTTGTAATAAGGGTTTGGGATTTTGCACCGTTATGCTGGCCATTTTTCCATACAGTGTCCGATTCCATTTATTTTTGGATTTTTGGGGTTTTTGAGCCCAAAGGCCAAATGGGTTTTAATTTTGAAGTTTTTCAAATTTTGGGATGTTTACCTTGTTTTGCATGTTGCCCTATTTTCTCGAGTTTTATTGGCCCAATGTGGGTCATGGACTTGGATGATCTATTTGGATATCAGTCAGACCACTTCTACATTTTTTTGTTGCATTGGGATGTGTGTTGCATCTGTACTCCTGACGTTGTGATCGGTTGAGTGATTTTATACCTGTTGTTTTTATTTCTTTAGACCTTTGCTTTGTTTCTTGGATGCTAGAATTTGTGTAGAATCCATACTCTCGAATTGAGGCTGGTTGAGTAAGTTCATGACTTTTGGTCTTGTTGCATCATTTGGATTCATGTAGAATCCATACTCTTGGATTGAGGCCGATTGAGTGTTTTCATGATGTATGGTTTTATTAGCTTTGGGATTCGTGTAGAATCCATCCTCTTGAGTTGCTTTCCGTTGGGTGTTTTGTTTTTCATTGTGTTCTCATTCATGTCCTTGTGTTATGATCTTCATGATGGTGGTACACCACACATGAGTACGTGCACGTACATTTGTCAGAGGACTTGTGAGTCTCGACCTTCCATGTCTTTTCTAAAAGTTATGGTCATTGGGGTTGGGATGGAAGTATGCATGCCCACGAGCACTTGTCATAGGAGGAGCATGGGTAGGGTAGGGTAGCATATCAAGGGGGCTTCTATCTCATAGCCCAATGATCATGAGGCCATGGGTATGGCTGAGAGGAGCTTGATTAAGTGATAACTAAAGAAAATGTGTGTATGGTAATAAAACTTAAGATAATAAAACTTTGTGTGATGGTTCCAAGGGAGTACCTTGAGAGGGAAGTACCTTGCGAGAGTTCCACACGTGATCCAAGCTTGGGCTTTTCGATGCCAAGCGACTCTCCATGATGTCAGCCCCTACTTAGTAGCCTTTTGAGTGTCTGACCAGGACCTGTACTCCTTGCATTGTCTTAGGTTCTTGGTTATAGCCATCATACTGTTTGGCATGAGTGTTAGCCATGGATGTTCTTTTGTGTGTTTTTCGTTGGATGATTATCTCCATTAGCATGGCGGGTGTGAACCTATGGGTGCCATGTGATTGGGAGGCGTAGCTACCTTCACCACTACTAGGGACTGGTGTACAAAGATGGTCTTTTGTCCTAGTGCGACCATTCCTAGATGTTTTCACTTGGTACTTTTGGTTCTGGAGTATGCTTTCTTGTGATTTATTATTTCATTGGAATGCTTGGATATCATGTTTAGATGATGTTAGATTATCTAATGCATTTTCATATTTATGATGTATAGCATATGATTAGATGATGTTATTTGATTTAGTAGTATATATGTTGCTTACTGATGTTTAGCATGTGATAGGCAATGTTATCTACTGTAGGATTATGTTATGCATTTTCACTAGCATGTTAGATTTCCTTATGCTGATATTGTGCATGTTTTAGTACTGACATCCCTATTACGATAGTATCGACGATCTGGTCGATGGCTTGGGATGTTACGCGTAGGGGATGGCTAGGACCCATGATGGTCTTATGATGCTATTGACGGTTGGGAGGAATCATGTACTTAGTTTATTTGTTTAGTTTATTGCGATGTTGCTTTTGTTCTCTTCGATGTTTATTTTAGCATGTTCTTTGTTGTTGTAGTTTAGATGGATTGATGTTCTTCATTTTGTGTTGTTCTTTCACTCGAGTGTTGATGCCTTGAGATGTGGTTTTGATACTCCCTAGTGTGGAGGTTCTTTGGTCTATTTTTCCCCTTTCTGAGTTCTGGAAGTGTTTTTTTTTTCTAGGGGTGACATTTATTCAGCATGGTATGACACTTTAAAAAGCATCGCACGCCCATGTAAACTATGTCGTATGACACTATAAAGTATTGCACCCCTTCTTGAGAAATGTCATACAACACTGGAAGAGTGTCGCACGCCTTCTTGAGAAATGTTGTACGATGCTGAAAAGTATCGCATGCCTTCTTGAGAAATGTCATATGACACTGAAAGAGTGTCTCACACCTTAAGGAGAAGTGTCGCCCTCCCTTAGTAAAAAGTGTTGCATGGTTTTTGTGAAAAACTTGCACGTGCTATTAGCGGGCACTTTTCTTCATGATCCGTTCTTTTTGAGAGTTGTTTTGGATACCCTTTTTGGTGTTCTTTGACCCTATGTTGTTACATTTTGTATTTTGTATTCTGGTGGTTTTTGTTCAATGTAGTTTTTCGTGTTTTGTTGTTGTCTCTTGGGGTTTAAAATATATCGTTTAAGTATAAGTTGAATTTCTTATACTTAAGATATATTTTAATACATGCGACAAATCTTTTGAGATAGGTTTCAGACCTCTTGGAGACAAGTTAAAGAATCTAGGAAATTCCAGGGCTTTAGAAATCTAGACTTAGCCAATTTTTCAAGGCTTCAGGATTTTAGGCTTAGTCAAATTTCAGGATTCTACATTTACCCTAGCTTGGTATTTGGTTGATGAGTGGGAATTTCTTGATCCCTCATCATGTGCATTGTCATTGTTGTCTGTGTTTGTGTGTGTCAGTTTGGTAGTGGCATTTGGAGATTCGTTGGTTGTCGAGATTGTGTTGAAGTCTTCCGTTGCAATCTTTGTGATCCCTGTATGATGTTGTCATGTTCATTCATTCTTGTAAAAAAAAGAAAAAAAAATCTTGGCTTGATTTGAATCCTTGTTTCCAAGGATCTCCGGGCAGGGCACTACATATCATCTCAACAAGCCATCAGAAGAAATCATTATAATTAAAGATGATGATAGTGATGATGGTGAGAATGATGATGATGACAATACTACTTCCATTACAGTTACTGAAGGTGAATTGCATGCTCTAATGGGGGAGAAGGAAGAAGAAGAGAAGGAAGAAGAGGAGGATCATGTAGAAGAAATGGATGAAGAAGGAGAGGAGGAAGAAGTAGAAGTGGAAGAAAAGGATGAAGATGATCCAGTCAGAATTGTAGTAGAAGCTATTGCATCTCTTCCTCACACTTCACCGCATACTATCACATTTGTGGAGATAGCTTCTACTAGTGAAATTGTGAGCACAATAGCATCAATTGCTCAACCTTCACCAGTCACCTCCTAGCTCCAAGTATCAAACATTTCATCTATAGAGCTGACTGTTACCTCTTCAGCTACTGAGTTAGCTCCCTCTGTATCTACATCTTCAGTTTGTGCATTAGTAAGTTCTACAATTTTGTCTTCATCAATTCTAGTAAGCTCTACAATCTTGGTTTCATCTACATTATCTGCATCTACTTTGATTCTAGTTAGTTTAGACACTTCTATAAGTATTCTACTGAGTGTGGCACCATTTTTGGGAAGTGTTTTAGTTTTAGGTTTAGCTAACACTTCTATTGGCATTCAATCCTTAAGTCCTATTCCATTTTTCACTACTAGCCCTTCTATCTCTACTGTTGTGTCTATTCCAAAGGTCAAACCAGTCATCACTGAAGTAAAACCAAGGCAACCATTAAAACTTCTAATCACTGGAAAGGAAATTGAAGAAGACATTGAATTAGACATAAAGATAATAATACCAAAGATTGACTATGAGACTACTAATATTGAAGAAATGAGGTTAGCTAGTCAACTCATATAGAAGAAAGCTATACAGAAGTAGTTAAGGTCTAAAAGGGATAAGGAGTACAAAATCATTGAAAATTACAAGAATATAATTACAAATGCTATAGGTATTGAAGTGGATTCCACTCAAAATATTTTGATTCAGTTATTGGAGGCTATACAGAAATATAATGAGGACTCCTCTGGACAAGAGAAGCTAATTGAAAAGGTTGAAAGGAAGTTTGATACCAAGGTGCTAGAGCATATTTCTCGGAAGATTACAATTAAACAAGTGGAGTTGTCCACATTTTCGGGAAATTTTGAAAATTCCTTTAATAATGCAGTATCACTTTTTGCAAAACTTTGTGATATGTCTAGTTTTACCAAGACATTAGTTCAAGATCAAAACTTTTCAGTGGTTGATCACATGATCAAATTATTAGTAGAAGTCCAAATTGCTCTCTCCACCTACAAAATTTTGCAAAAGAATTGGGATACCTCATTCACCCTCATTCTTAAGGTACATCAAGAATTTCTCTCTCAATTTGGTGTAACTACATAGATAGTACATGTAGCCCTTTGGCATTACTCTCAAAAAAGGGGAGAGATACAAGTATAAACAAAAGGAAAATTCTATATATAAGGAGAGCTATAAGTATAAGTGAAAGGGGGAGATAGTTCTCAATAAAGTCAGCATGTATATGTGTATAGCTATGTACATAAGCATCTTTGTATATACATTATATGTCACCAAGGAGATATATGTAGAAATGTATATGCAACAGCTTGAAAAACCAAAATTTAGTAAGTCAGTTTATGTGCATATGTTTTGGCTTATAAGTGTTTTGTCACTAATGCCAAAGGAGGAGATTGTTGGCATTAAGTTAGTATTTCCATTAGTGACAACACTTATCCATATCAGCTTAGCTACCAACCTCAGCACTTAATTCTCTACTCTCACTGAGCATTCCAATGTTAACCAAGCTTTGAAAGAGCTCATTAGTTTACACTAAGTAGATAGTGGCTATCGAGTGAATACAGGAAATATGAAAAGTAGATAGTGGCTACCAAGCGAATACAAGATCACTAGTGTCTACCAAGCCTCACAATGTCTACTGAGTAGTAAGTTTGTGTCATGCAGATTCTATGTAAACCAAGCATTGAAAAATTAGTGTTTATCGAGTGAAGCAAGGTAAACTCAATATCTATTGAGTAACACTACATCTACCGAGTCACCAATGGTCACCAAGTTTAGAACTACATTAAGTGATTAAGTCTTCACTTCTATTGAGTGCATGACAATGATGAGTAATGTAATAAACACCATGTATCAGAAGGTCACCGAGTTAGTTCAATGAACTTGAGTGATTTATTATTCGGACAACTTTGTAATGTATTTTTTTACTTATGTTTTGGCCAACCTTGCAGTTTTGTAAATTTGAAAGGTATATATGTAAGGGGTATTGTAAGATATCACATGCATGGAAGCAATTACGAAGTAATGATAAATATATGTAAAATATTATCAATAGAAATTCAAAGGATACAGAAAGGTCAATACAAAGGCAGAAAAGTTATATCTATCACATAAGGTGATCAGTGCATAAAGGATCTTATTACCAATCAATTGTAAGAAGATCCACTACTTCATCTTAATAGGTGAATCAGTTTTCTAAATCCTCTAACAAGGTAGACTTGATAGTATTTGTAAAAATCTCCTAACCGAGTGCATACTTCATTGTATGTTTGTAAATCCTCTAACAAGGTGGACCTAGTAGCCTTTTGTGCTCCTAATAGGGCAGATCACCAGAAGTGGTCAATGTAAGCTTTAACAGGCCAACTTTATGCTGCAATATTAAAGTTTTGTGGGTATCATCCCCACCCCAATTTTAATTTCTATTTGGAAGGTTTCTGTGTCACCAAAATATTGTGTTCTTTTGTGTGATGAATGTTTTAACTTTTAGTATTAATGCATACAGTAGCATAGATTGGTTTGTGACTAACTCAAAGAAGAATTTAAGGTTACTGATTCACCCCTCCCCTCTCAGTAACCTATCATATATTTAATATTTCCAGCAACCCCAACATTCCAAAGTGCCATTCTATGCGCTATTGCATCCCATTTGAGCTATTATATCAGGCAGATGCACTATTTTATTTGGCACTGCAACATTATCTATATGCACCCCAATACCTCTCAAATGCATTATTTCCTTGTATGCACTACAATAATTCTTATAAGCACTATGTTATTTCTGCAATGTGCTATTCTTTTCAAATGTGCTAAAACTTTTTGTATATGCACTATAGAACTATTTCAAATGCACTATTATATTTCTCAAAAGTGCTATAATTTTACCCTATTCACTAATCTACCTAGTATCTAGGGTTTTTGGATGCACTAAAAGGCCCTATGCATGTGCTCAATCACTACTCATATGTGCTAAACAAATGCAAATGCACTAACAGAATATTCAAATGTGCTGAAGTACTAAAATCACCACAACTACCCTACAAATCCACACAAAAAACTCCCAAAATATAGGTAAAAACATTAAATTTTAAATATAGAGGATCTCGAAAACTTACTAGGGCACCATAGTCTATTGGACACTCATACCGATGGCCTCTCTCAAATCTATGCTCACATAATAGAACCACCATCCTTGCTGAATTAGAGATCCAAATCATCAAATGCAAAAGGCAAAAGTGAAAATGACAAGGATAAAAGGTCTTTTTGACCTATTTAACCCCCCCACCACCCCCACCGGCCCCTGCCCCCCTCCCCCCCCCCCCCCCCAAGTGTCATTTATGTCACCTTTTTGGAATTATTTACCCCCTCTTGGCACCTTTTTGTTCACCAAAGCTAACTTGGGTATTGTATTAAAACCATTCTACCTATCTTTCCCACCAATCTCCCACCATGTCAGAAATAAAATTGGAACCTACTCATCTTTCGCATTTTCCTACTTTCTTGCAATTTTATTTATGAGGGGGCAATATATCTATATCAAATTAGGGCATCCAAACTGGGGCATTAAAATTTTTTGAAATATCAAAAACATCCTACCCCAATCAAAATTGTCAAATATCATAACCAAGATATCCAAGCAAAACCATTGTAACATCAAATCAACATTGCAATCAAAACATCAAATCATCAATGATCAAACCAGGCCATTTATAGACAGAGACCATGATAATGATGAAATGATAGAACATCATCGAATAGAAATCCAATCATCAGAATTTGGCCTAAAATTAGAAAATCAAGATAGTCTTTGAACTAATATGCTTTGCATATTATCTCAAAGAGGGGCATTTGTAGAAATCCAAAAATTGGCAAAAACTTAAATCGTGCAATTTTAATCGATCAATGCAAATTAAAGATAAAATTAGAAGAAACACAATAGACTTTTAAATCAAAAATCACATCAGGTCATTAATCACCTATGAAATCAACAAGACCTAAATCAACTTTAAAAAGAGGAAGAAAATAATTCAAATTCATAAAATCAAATTCAAAAAGGGACGAATAAAAAGAAAAATATTTGAAAATAAATCATTTATTAAATCAATAAGATAATTTTATCCTCACAAGATTGAAAATATCCATTTACCCATTTAAAAGAATTTGAAAAATCCTCATATTATCCTCAAAACCAAGTCTATTGGACTCTTCCTCCTGGCCTCTTATGAGATATTTTGAGTTTCACTTTCACCCCTAGTCAAAAGTAAAAATCTTGATTTTTACCGCTACCCCTTCCAAAATCCTATAAATAGGAGGGAAATCTAAGATGCAAGGGACCCAAGTTTTTATGCATCTACACTATAGGCATATTTAGATTCATTGTTTTAGCATTTTCATTGTAGCAATTTCATAGCATTGTTAGTTTCAATTTGTGTCATTTAACATCATTTGCTATCATTTAGCTTCATTTATTGCATATTTAGTTCATAGCATGATCATTTCAAGAGCATTTCTAGGAGTTGTATTTCACATATAACCCACATTTTAATCATAGATCTTGCACTTTCCATCATAGATCTACATTTTTAGCATGATCCCATTCTATAACTATCACTAAGATGTTGGTCTAAGAGCTATTTTAGTAGTTGTAGCTAGGGAGACATGAGATGCTTGTAGAGATTACATTTAGATGATGATATCTTGGGTCTAGTATAGTTTGTCATCAGTCCATTTGCTTTCTACAGTAAGGTTTCATGAATACACATTTTTACTGTGTACACATATAGGTCCTTGAAGATATCAACTCCAATACTTTGCAACTAAACCACTTGGAGTGTGATGACTCTCCTACATAATGCATTAGCTACCTTGTTCTACACTCCATTATTATGCTTGATGTTAAAGGTGTAACCTTGTAGGCATTCCACCCACTTTATAGGCTTTCTTCTAATCTTATCTTGGGAATAAAGGAAGTTGAGTGCTTGATTATTTAAATATACCACAAACTCCTTTGAAAACAAATAATACCTCCACTTTCTTAAATCTTGAACTACAACATATAGCTCTAAGTCATAGGAAGAGTATGTCCTGTTTTCATCATTGAGCTTCTCACTATGAAAAGCCACTAGCCTCCCTTCTAGGCTTAGGACTTCCCCAATAGCCACATCTCTAGCATTACACTCCACTCTAAAAATTTTGTCAAAATTGGGTAGAAAAAGAATAGGTTGAGTAGCTATCCTCTTCTTGAGTGTTTCAAGCCCATTTTTTGCTTGAGGAGTCTAGTGAAACTTTTTCTTCATTCCACCCTTTATGGTGTCTAATATATGAGCACAAATATTGGGCCAAGTCATGAAAACTTCTCACCTTTGTTGCAACTTTGGGAGTAGGCCAATTTAGGATGACATCTACTTTACTTTGATCCATTTTGAGGTTCCCTTGAGACAAAAAAAAACCCAAGCTACACTAGCTTCTACTTCATTAAGTCGCAATTCTTCAAATTTATCATTAGATTTTATTCATGTGATTTCTTGAAAATAATTTTTAAATGTTTAACATATTCCTCCCTAGTTTTACTAAAAATCATTATGCCACTTAAATAAGCAACAAAAAACTTACCAATGCAGTCCTTTAATACCTCATTCATAAGCCTCATAAAAGTTGAGGGAGCATTTGATAGGACAAATGGAATTACAAGCCATTCATATAAACATTTTATGATCTTGAAGGTTTTTTCCCACTCATCCCCTTCTCTTATCCTGATTTGGTGATAACAACTTTTGAGGTTTATCTTGGTAAAGTACCTTGCTTCCCCTAAATAGTCCATTAGGTCTTCAATCCTACATATTGGGAACCTATACCTAGTGGTAATCCTATTAATGGCACTTAAATCTTTACAAATTCTCAAAGTTCCCCACTTTTTGGGTGCTAAAATAGTGGCTACAACACAGGGGCTTATACTTTTCTTGATTAGACATTTGTCTAAGAATTCCCTAGATTTTCTTGGCAATTTCCTTACTTTGTTGAGGAGTCATTTTATAGAAAGATTTTTTAGGAAGGGTGGCTTATGGAAGAAATTCAATTTTACGGCTAGTAGGTCTCTTGGGAGCTAGAGTAGTAGGTTGTACATCACTAACAATGTCCTTGTACTCATCAAGTATTTCTTGCACTTCCTTAGGTAGTTTTGTCTTCTTTTCTACCTTTTCAGAAATTTCTTGCTTAGGTTTAAATATTAAGGAAAACCCTACTCCTTCTTCTTCCTCCAAGGTCTTTAGGAACTCTTTTTCACCCACTATAAGGACATTAGGACTTGAATATTTCACTTCTCCCTCTTCTATTAAGGATTGAAACTTGAATGTCACACCATCTTTCTTGAAGGAGTATGCATTTTTTTATTCCATCATGCATTGCTTGTATATCAAACTACCATGGCCTACCTAGTAGGAGGTGACATGCATCCATAGGTAGAATATCACATAACACCTTATATTTTCCTATTCAAAATTCTACCCATTCTTGTTCACTTACAAGAACATGTTTCCCCTTGTTTAGCCATGTAAATTTATAGGGCTACTATGTGGAATTATTTTCATATTTAGTTTCTTAACTGCCTCCTTTGATACAATATTATCTATGGAACCTATGTCTCTAAAGACCTTAACCACTTTTCTCATCATCTTGCAATTCACCTTAAGTAGTGCTCTCCTTTGGTTTGGTTCTTCTTTTATGGGTTCTTTAATCAATTTCCTCCTTATCATTAAGTTTTCTCCTTCTTATAATTGTAAGGGAACTTCAATTTCTTTTTGTTGTTGCTAGAATCTTTTTACACATAATTGACCCTTCTTACACTCCCTTGGGAAATAGAACCTTTTTTAGGGCACGTTTATGCAAGATGACCCATCTAGTTGAAATGATAGCATCTCATAGTTGCAAGGTAGGATCCTCTACCTCGGTTTCTACTTCTTCCTCTTCTACTACTGTTAGAGCTTCTTTCCCTATTGAAATTCCCTCTATTTGAGTTCCCTTCTTGTTGTTTAGTCATCTTGGTTTCCCCTTGAGTCCTTGAATCTGAACCACTGCCATCATAAGCTCTTTGACTCATGCCATATCTACCTCTACCTCTTCCTCTAAAGTTAGTGTCTAGTTTCTTTCTATTCCTTTCTTCCACTTTTAGTGCCAATTAGAAATACTTGTGGACTATTGTAGGTGTCCATAGACTGATTTATTGTTATATGTTCCACTTTAACCCCCCCAAATACCTAGCCACCCTAAGAGGATCTTCTTCTTGGATCCCTAATCTCAAACACAACATCTAGAATTCCTTGGTATAAGTTGCAACATCCACATCTTTTTTTTTTTAACTTTTCCTTCTCTTGTTAAATTGAATTTCATAATATTTAGGTAGGCATTGTTCCCTTACCTTATCAACCATGGCTTTCCAATTTGTAATGGATTTCTTTCCCATCTTCTCCCTTTCTTCTTGGAGGTACTTCCACCAGGTTAGTGTTGATCCTCTTAGCCTAGATTTTGCTACCTTAACCTTTTGTGCTTTAGTAACACCTTCACACTCAAAGTGGTTTTCCAACCCCTCTATCCATTCCATCACAAGTTTAGTGTCCATTTTTCCATTAAACAAAGGGATTCCCTCTAGGATTTCCCACCCAATGCCTTGATGGATTTTAGGAATGGTTCCTCATTCAGTGGAGGGTCTAGTTTAGGAATGATATTTTCCTTGTCAACCTTTCCTTTACCTCTATCACTAGTTTCTCCATCTTGATCTTTCTTCTTAGTTGCCTTAACAACTTCCTCCAATTTTATTTGCATCTCCTATAGTGCTTCCTCTAACATCATATTCCTCTCATTTTTCTCCTTCATCTCCTTGGAAAGTTCTTTATTTGTCACCATGTTAGCTTTCCCTACTAACTCTTCAGTAAATAAATGCATGCCACTAGCCCCAAATATTTGGTGGCTCTGATACCAATCTGAAGTAAACTAGATTGCTTTAAGCCCTTTTCTTTACTAAGGACTCACCTAGGATTCTCTTCTATCCTAATAGGGTTCCCCTTTTTCACCTTAACCTCAAGAGGATTGTTATCTTATTCTCCACACTTCCCCATCCAGTCACACCAATGTTTTTACAACTTGCATCCATCATTCAGGCATTCCAACTTGTTCTCCAAACTCACAATTTCAACAAAAATGAGCATTCTACCTTCAAATTGCTATAAGGGATTCAACTTGAGGGATTTTATATTTCCCATATCCTCCTGGCCTCAAAATTCATAAGTTTGACTATTAATTCCTTCAAATATGGAAAAAGTGTCCTAATTAGGCCTAGTTGAATTAGGCCTCCAAAGTTGGTTTTTGGGTTATAATTCCAAATTTACCTTAACAAGTTGGACAAATAATTACCAATATGAATACCCTTTTGGAAGAACTTCAAGATTTTTTAGGTCTCTCATCCTCAACTATTCTATACATTAGTTTTCTAGTTGTGTGTCTATAAGTAAGGGTTTCAAGAACTTAAAGTCAGCACCTACTAGGGTCTAATGAGATTCTAAAAAAAAATAGTCTTGGAGACTTCTCCTCTCACACTTAGCTTCCTCACACATCCCTCCTCCTTTTGAAACTCTTATATTTAACTTTCTTGCACATTCAAACTAACAAAACCAACTTGCAAGCAATGTGATTGTGTAGTCATGCATTTAAAGCTTGTGTAGCGTATCACTTGAAAAATAGAAAACTGCCTTTTCTAAACTTCTCCTTTTTTATGTACATTGTAAAAGGACTCCACTTCCACATTCCTCAAATCCATTATGATTCTATAGTGAGGCTTCATGCAGAAGCCATTTTTCATGAAATTGTCAAAACAGGAACAAGAGATTCACTATATACAAATGATTTTTAAACTATAAAAAAATGAACCCCTATCAACTTTTAGTATTAAAAATATTCCACATTAGTAATATTAACTAAAAGGATCCAACATAAAAAGAATTCCTTCAATTCATTAAAGTACTCATGCAATCAAAAACACCAAAATTGGCAATTCTAGAACAACATTTTCGTGGCTTTCAATTTTAGACCTCACTAAATATAATCTCCAACACTTTGCATGGGTCTCCTTCATGGTTTTATAATTTTTATATAGTTACCTTAACTATAAAATTCATCCTTATGATATGAAAATTTTGTGTCAAAATGTTGTCAAGAAACTTTTCAAAATTACTGACAACATTTTGTATTTTCTAGCAACTTTGGCATTCATCACTTGGAACCTTCCAAATAGGTCTATTATAACCTCTTTATGATTTCTAAGCATGGTTTATCCTTTAGAGAATCAACTCACATCATGGTGCCACTTTAATCTAATTAGAAACTTTTACAACAATTGACATCTTTTTGACATCTTTCCCAACTTTGTATCTATGAAATTCTCTTTTCCATCTTTAGTTGTTGATATTATGTTAACACTTCTATTATTTATAGTACTACTATGAAAGAATTGTGTTCTAATCCCTATCTTACCTAGTTCAAGTTAATGCTTAAAAGTGTGTAGATTATAGTTGACTAGATAACTTGAGAAGATGAGTTTGGATTATGTTAGAACATAAATTTTATGTCATAATTAATTTAATAGTGAATATTTAATGGTTTATTTATATCTAATAGGTTATGTTACTAACTAGTATCAAGTCATAAGGTATTGATAGGTTAACCTACATGTGCAGATGAATACACCTAGGGTTTTGATCTAGTATAATGAAATAAGTGTAAAGGTATCAAATAAAACCTAATGTAACTTATGTTACTAGTCAAATGTTTCTTAGGAATGATGCAATATTTTATTAAACATGAAACTAGGGTTTAATCAATCAACTTAATCAACCCAAACTAAGTATTCTTGTAGTACTATAACTTATGGTTAAATAAACTATTACAGTATGTTCGAATACCAACTCTACATCCTCATTTAATGTAATCAAAATTAAATTTCTACCTAAACCTTGTGACTCAAAACTTAACTTTATCATTTTTCATCCTCTTGCAATGTATTTAATGTTAGTGTATGTTTGACATAGTTGTTATTACCTTTAGAAAAAATAAATGATGGTGTGTTTTTTGCCCTAGTTTTGGGCATGACAATATAATTGATAAGGTAACTCACTTAGAAGATACTAAGACAAAAGATAAATTGATGCAATGGTCAAAGGGAAAATCTGAGCACAAATTTTTGGAGAAAGTCTCTTGAGAACTTGTAAATAGACAAGTAAAGCTTTTTGATTTTGTCACACAGCTAGAAGAAATTCTTAAGACTATTCATTCTTTATATATGAAGCTTTGTGATGTTGAGTTCTTCACATTATAGAATCAATAATCCATTTATTTAATACATGCTGACATGAGGGATTGTACTATTTCATTAGGCAAGAATGCAGTTTCATGCTCAGCCTCATATAATAAGTTAACATGTGGTTAGTAGAGGATAGTCAAACTTACAACTCACAAAATTGAAATGATGAACAAAATGATATTAATTCAATTTATGTTGCTACCGTATTTGGAGATTATTCAGAAGGAAGTGTCCAAAGTGCAAAATATCTTGAAGAAAGACACATTTCTCAAATAATGAAAGCCTAATTGATCTAGGCGTTGAGCTAGTAATTCAATTTTAAGTTTTCGAGAAAGTAAAGGAGAAATGGAATAAAGGCTTTGAAGAAATTTTGGCAATTCATCAACCATATTTTGATAAGTATCAGATAGCCCTAGCTAACCCCAACTCATAAGTGAAAAAAACAAGGGGGAAAGTAAGTCTATCATAACAAGGGGTAAATATATTAAAGATATGATAGATTTATTAGGTGGAATAGAAAAAAAAAATCTGGATTGTAGATCCAAATTATAGACTCAGGGGGAGTATTACTATGTGGAATGATAATTCATGACAAAGTATTTTTGCCACTAATGTCAAAGGGGGAGATTGTTGATCTGTATGCCTAAGTTTCCTATTAGTGTCCAAACACTTAGTCATTTACTAGGCAAGGTTGGATGGTCATCACTATGATTGAGTCATTTAGTAAAGGCCAAGTACATAAAGACTTGTTTATTTTAGCGAGAAGGTTAGAGATTTTTGAACACCCCAGTTGAGACTAAGCACATATATAAGTTAATCTTACATAGTTGAGACCGAGTAAATTCCAAGGAATTTTTTGTGAAGTGAATAGAATAGATCAAGTGTGTAGAAGTTGAGTGCTAAAATGAATGTTAGTTATGAGTTAGTGTTAGAAATTTAGATGTTGAGAAAAATAGTTTTGTCATATGAGTTTGTAATTGCATAGATTCCTATGTAAATCATTTTTTGTTGACTTCTATACAACATTTAATAATTGTAGAGATAGTTAAGATGGAGTTTATGTATTTTTAAAAAAGGTATTGATCCTAAGGAAAGAAGATCAATCAATTGGAAAATCAAAAGAGAAACAAAAAAAGGAATGAATTATGAAACGTTGATTATGATCCAGAACTTTCAAAGATTATCTATGTAACGAGGGTTCTAACCCTAGGATCCTATGTATGAGAGAAAATGTGATAGAGTGGTGAGAAAGTGATCAATAATGAATCAATAAATGCACAAGAGAAGGAGTGAACAAGGAAAAAATAGGTCGAGAAAATTCGAGTCTAAAAGGATATCAAACAGAATGATCTAAGAAGTGAAGGACAAAATGAAGATATTGGATTAAGAGATCACATAGAGACATTGAACAAAGTAGATCTTAAATCAACTTTCAAAGAAAACTAAGGGTTAGGTACTTAATAAATTTTAACAAGTTGAATCAGGGAAAAACTCTTAATAGAATAATCCTAATAGATCTAGTTAGAATTGTTAGAAACAATAGTCCACCAAGATAACTGAGAGGGAAGGGGGGTTAAATTGGTTATCTGATCATTAAAGCATTTATCTTCTTTAAATAAACTTAACCATTCAACCAAATTAAACAACAACCATAATAAAATGCACATAGCCAATTACACCAGATATGTTGACTAGGGAAAACCTTGATCAGAGGGAAAACCCTAGTTGGAATGATGCCCACAAGATGATGTACTAATATAAATATTCCTTGTTAGAGGATGGACCCTGTTAGGAATCTATTAAAAAATTTAGTACATAGAGTCCCTATTAAGAGACTTTGAATCCCTATTAGGAGATTCCAACCATGTTAGGATTTGTAGCACAATGTATGCAAGATGAGCCCACTACCCAAACATGCAATTTTAACTACAAGAAAAGCTCACTGCTCAAACAAGTAATTTATTGTTATCTTCATATTTCCTTTGTTTTTTCAACTGAACCAATCACTGTAAGACCTTGTAGACTAGTTCATGAACCTCCAAATATCAAACCTAAGGTTACTCAGAAAAACCTTGGCAATGAAGTTTCCTTCACTTCTACACTGCTCCACTCAACTTCACATTCTGCTCTCTCTTTGCTTACAATCTCTTTGCATCAATATAATTCATTTCATTCTTGATAAAGGAAAATGTCCTTCCTTTATACCAAGTCCTCAAAAAAATTCCCTGAGTCAGCTGTTAGACCTTCTCAATTAATTATTATAGAACCATATTAACAACACATTACACTTGATAACATTAATCTTTCATCTTCCAACTTGAATAATTTTCCATGCATATAATATTATGAAAAGAGAACTTAACCACATCATCACCAACATTTCTTCTTCATGTCCTCAACCTTGATCCTCAAAATATCAATGGTATTAAGAGATATAACAAGTTTACCAGAACATGCCTTTGTAAACTCTATCTCAAAGCCAACATCACCAAAATTTACATAACTTCTTCTATACTTATCCTTTCTTCTTTTGACATTAACTACATATACCAGATACTCAATAGTATCTCTCATAATATTGATTAGTTAGAATACTTCTAGTTGTCTGTACCAATCTTCTAACAATCTCCCCCTTTGGCATTGATCGTAACATAGATGAAAAATATCTAGTTCCAAGAATACCAACAAAAGACTATGCATCTTTTCAAATTCTCTTTATCAATCATTCTCCCCCATTGATATACCTATATGTACTTTCTTAAAAACTATCATTCCATGTTGTTTCTGATGCCAAACATCTTCCTCAACATAATTTTTTTCATGCAGTATTCTTCCCCATTGACATCAATGTCAAAGGTTTCAAAAACCAACCTTACTACATCAAACTCTTCAACAATTGATACTTACTTAGCTTGAGTGTCAAAAGACATTGTTCATAACAATATCCAACAAGAGTCCTAGATGACTCTTTCCATCACATATACTCCCCCATACAGGAAGCATTAGCATTTAGTCTAGACAATAGTGGTGCTCTATTACACTAGACTAATGCACTCTTTCATCTTTTACTCTAATGTAGGAAGGCGCATAACCCCTAGCATACCTCACAAATACTCAAAATTCTCTTTGGGATGAGGTTTAGTGAATATATCTACAATCTAATCTTTAGTGCTCACATACTCCAATCTAATTTCATTTTCTGCAACTTTGTCTCTCAACATGTGATACTTAATAGAAATATGCTTGGTCTTAGAATGTAAGACTAGATTCTTAGACATGTTTATCATGCTTGTGTTGTCACAATGTATGAGAGCACATTCATTGATTTCTATCCTTATATCCTTTAGCATCTACTTCATCCAAATGACTTGATTGCAATTATTTGTCACTGCAACATACTTTTCTTTTGATGTACTTTGTGATGTACAATCCTACTTCTTACCAACAAACCAATCTTCCTCCAAGAAAGAAGGCTCCACTATTGGTACTCTTTCTGTCATCCATATTGCCTACCCAATCTACATTAGTATAAGCACTTAAAGAAAAATCATTAGATCTATCATCCCAAAATCTGAACTCATATGTTCCCTTTAGATATCTAAATATCCTTTTTACAACTGCATAATGTGCTTCTTTAGGATCATCCTGGAATCTTGCAAAAATTCCAACTGAATTTTCTATAACTAGCCTTGTGCGAGTTAGATATTGCAATCCTCTGATCATAGATCTATACTTCTTCTACTCAGTAGTAGGTGTCTCATCCTTTGTAGATAATTTATGTCCAATTACCATAGGTGTTCCAACCAATTTGCATGTTTCCAAACCAAACCTTTTTAATAAATCCTTCAAGTACTTAGTTTGAGAAATAAAGATTCCTTCTTTATTTTGTACAATCTACAATCCTAGGAAATATTTCATCTCTCCTATCATAATCATTTCAAATTCTTTCTTCATCTCCTTAGCAAACTTTTTTATATCCTCATCATTACCTACAAATATGATATCATCAACAAATATTACCAAATTCATCAGACCATCATCAATTTCTTTCCAATACAAATTACTATATATCATACCTTTACCATATCCAAGCTTTGTCAAATGTTTGTCCAACCTTGCATACCAAGTTCTAGGTGCTTGAATTAATCCATATAATATTTTCCTTAGTCTTCATACTATGTCCTTGTCATCTATCAAAGGACATCCTTTAGGCTACTCAATGTATACTTCTTCAAGTTCTCCATTAAAAAATGCTAACTCAACATCCATCTAATATAGTTTTAATTTCTTCTATGTTGCATAGGCTAGGAATAATCTTACCGCTTCAAGTCTTCCAAGAAATGTCTCCTTTGTGAAATATTTGGTACACGATATCAACAACTGTATGATCTGAGTCGCTAATTCAAATGGTGGTATTAGAGTCTTTAGTATCATCCATATAATTTTATCATCTTCTTTGGTTCCTACTTGAGCTTTGATACCTATAGTAATTTATGATATCATACCTATATATGTTCTTAAAAATTCATCTTCCATCATTTTAGCATCTTGAAATGCACAAATCCAACTTTGTAGCCTCAACTTCTTAGAATGTGCATCACCTGCAAAACTATTTTCCAAAGCTTTTCAAATAAAATGTGTAGTAAGTGATTTTACCTAATTATACTCAATTTTAGGAAGTGCATTCAATAGTGCTTCTCTAACTCTCATGCCACACATGAAAAGATCTCTTTCTACCTTGGTGCAAATTTCCAAATCCTAGACCCATACATAAAAAATGTCTATTCATCTTTTCCTTCCAACTATCATATTTTGTTCCATCAAACTTCAAACTATCTTTCCTAAATGTGTTCACCATGGATCTCCCAAAGTTATTAAACTTTTCGTTGAAGGACTTGATGCTCTGATGCCAATTGTTAGAAAGAATAGTCCACTAAGATAACTGAGAGGGGGGTGGGGGGAACAAGTTATCTGATAATTAAAACATTTATCTACTTTAAAAAAACTTGACCATTCAACCAAAGTAAACAAAAACCATAATAAAATGAACATATAGACAATTACACCATATATGTTGACTAGGGAAACCCTTTATCAAAGGGAAAACCCTGGTGGGAATGATGCCCACAAGATGATGTACTAATATAAATATTCCTTGATAGAGGATGGACCCCATTAGGAGTCTATTGCAACATTTACTACATAGAGTCCTTGTTAGAAGACTTTGAATCCCTATTAGGAGATTCCAACCTTATTAGGAGTTGTGCCAACCTTGTTAGGAGTTGTAGTACAATGTATGCAAGATGAGCCCACTGCCCAAACATGCAATTTCAACTACAATAAGAGCTCACTGCTCAAACAAGTAATTTATTGTTATCTTCCTCTTTCCTTTGTTTTTTCAACCAAACCAATCACTATCAGACCTTTTAGACTAGGTCACAAACCTTGAGTCCAACTATCAAACCTTGGATCACTCATAAAAACCTCAGCAATGAATTTTCCTTCACTTCTACATTGCTCTACTCAACTTTGTATTTCACTCTCTCTACTTACAATCTCTTTGCATCAATATAGTTCATGTCATGCTTGATAAAGGAAAATTTCCTTCCTTTATATCAAGTCCTTACAAAAATTCCTTGAGTTGGCTATTAGATCTTCTCAATTAATTATTATAGGACACATTAAGAGCATATTACACTTGATAACATTAATTTTCCACCTTGCAACTTGACTAACTTTCTATACACACAATATTATGATGAGTGGACTTAGCCACATCATTACCAACATGTCTTCTTCATGTCCTCAACCTCAATCCTCAGACTATCAACTCTACTAAGAGATATAACAAGTTTACCAAAACATGCCTCTATAAACTTTATCTTAGAATAGACATTACCAAAACTTACACAACTTCTTCTAGACTTATCATTTCTTCTTCTGACATTGACTACATATACTAGATACTCAAAAGTATCTCTCATAACCTCAAGTAGTTAGAATACTCAACTAGTCATCTGTACCAACTTGATCTTTCTGTTGTTCTTAGATGTCTGACACTAGAAAAAATTGTTATGTCGACATTAATGACAAACTTAGTCATGAATGTAACATATCATCATAGTAACATATCCACAATACTACCCCATGGGAATATCATCAGCATTCATGCTTCCAACCAATCTTGTAACAAAAATATCCTAACAAAGTCCTTACTTTATTATAAGTGGAAAATCCTTTAATAAGATAAGACCTAACAGTCTTAAAGCTTTTAATCAGGAAAACCCTTCATAGGGTAGATCATCTATGATGATCAACATTGTAACCCAAATAGGTTGACTTTATTGTTTCAATAGTGAAAAATTTTGGGTTTCATCCCCACCCCAATTCTACCATCACATTGAAGTATTTCTGGGTAACCAAATCATTTTTTTATGTGTTGAAACTTTCCATGCATGTTATGTTGTAAATTTTTTTCAGAATTATAGTTTTGATGTTATATCTAAGATATGAGATGAAGTAGGTGTATCTTGTTTCCCATTTGATCCTTCCAACATTACTTTCTTCTTTTGAGAAGTTCCAATTTAATAATTTGTTATCTTTGTTCCATATTAATTTAGGAATGGCATTTAACATAGTTATTTGTGCCCTTAAGTTAGAATTTGTAATTGTTTAAAATTTTAGTATAGTATTCTACAAATATTTTTTCTATTTATTTTGGATCTTCTATGGCATTCCCTTACCCATCTTTAGTTTTTGATAATCTATTAAAATTTATATTATTGATAGTACTATTGTGAAAGAATTTTGTCTTTTAATCCCCATCTGATAACCAATTTTTCCTTGGTTTTTATTTCCAAAAAATTTCTTCATTTTCTAGCATAGATTCTTGTTTTTATTATAGTTATTTTTCTTTTATGTAATTTTTATTGTCTAATCCTTCTTTTATAATTTTATCGTAAGGTTTGTTTAGTTTTGCTTCAATTTCTAGTTTTTCTTTTAAAATATTAGTAAAGTGATTCTCGTTCCATCTTAGTATGTTTTCATTTAATATATTTCATTTGAATATAAAACAGAATATTTTGGATTCTTAAAATTTCCCTTCTAAACACCACTATTTTATGACTGACATAAACTTCTCATCTTGGAACCACATGTTTTCACATTTGAATGGGTTTTTTGATGGTTTATGTTGTTCTAACACTTCTAATCTGACTAGAAAGTGATTTGATCCTGCATTTGGGAGAATAGAGGATTGAAAAAATTTATAAAAATCTCTAAGATCTAATTTGAATATGAATCTATCAAGTCTTTCTGCAATTTGACAAAAATATTTTCTTCTGTTATGTCATGGATAGTGACCATTTGTGGGGGGAAATCAATCAGATTATCTTTAGTGATCTAACCTCTAAAATATGTCATGACTTGGGTAGTTATTTGATATCTTGCTTTCTTTTCTTGCTGATTTAAAATAGAGTTAAAGTCCCCACCTATCAAAAATAGCTCTAAATGGTAACTATTTATAAAGGAATTTATTTCATGCAATAGAGTGTTTTTGTTAGCTATTGGGTGGGTTCATATACATTTATTAGAATAAAATGTAAATCTTCTTTATAACTTTTGATTCTTCCGCTCATCCATTTGTTTTTTATTTCCCATCTTCTATATTCAATTTTCCTAGGATCCCAAATAATACTAGTGCCCCACTAAAGCACCCTCTGATTCTATTTGATTGGTTTTCCGAACCCCAAGTTTCATGATTAGCTTGTCTCCTTCTGAATTACTTAGCTCAGTTTCTTGAATTTATATTAAATATGATTCAAATAAGGTTAGGTTCTTATTTAATAATTTTTTTTGTTTGGGGTGTTTAATTCCCTAAAATTCCATGTAGTTAACTTCATTTCCTTATGGGAAGGTGCTTCCTTTCCCATGTTTTAGAATTTCATTGATTTTTTTTCTGATTTCCTACTTTACTAGTTGTTGACCTTAATTTTGCAAGCAATTTTCTACCTCTCTTCTTATTTTTTTACCATAATGGAGATCTTTATGCCTTCCAAATTACAATCCATTCCAAGAGAAACAATGTCTTCTTGTCTTATTTTTTTAAAGATTTTACTGTTTAAGTGAGATTTTCCAGAGGTAGAATCTTATTTATTATACCTAATTCCTTATTTCTTTTCTTTTCTAATTCATACTAATTATGATTCAAATTTTCTTGCACTCTAAATTCCTCCCAAAATTCTTTCAGTTTTGCCTTGTTGTTGTTTCTAACAAAAATGTTTTTTTCTTGATTTTTTTTTGTGCCCTATTTGCTAATATATATGATTCCACTTCCATAGGAATATAATTCTTCCTTTTCCTCTTGAATTTTTCTAGATATGGGCAACTCAAAAGGGTCATTCCCATTTTGAGGTGTTTGCTATAATTTATGGAATTTCTTCTTGATTTCTTTGGCCCTTCTCCTAAAATTTACATGTCCTTATTTTGTGTGATGTTCTATCTTCCATGTAACATCTATCTTATATCCTAATGTAGTTGTGACTAAATTTCCCTCCTTATCAAGATCTATTTGATTAATATTTTTATTTAGGCAACTTTCTTCTTGATTAGTATATTCATTATTTGATACTTCGTCTTTCCTAATTTGATGTTCATTTTCTTTACAAGCATATTTCTTTATACATTTTGTAGGTTCTAGATAATCTAAATTTGGATTTCCACTATCTAATTCTAATTCTTGAGACTCCTTTGTATTTTCTAAATATTGACTTGCCTTTCTCTCTTTTTCTAGACTAATAGATTTGGATTTTGTGTTGTGGTTTTTTATATGCTTCTTCCCAAAGAGTGACTTGATCATTGATGTTATTTTAAATTAACAAGATGTCATGAGCGATTATTTTGTATTGTACCAAATTATTTTTTATATCCTTAATGAATAAGCTATGCTTTATGCATTGCTCACATTGTTACAATGTATCCAAATTTTCTTCAATGTTGATGAAATTTTTTGGGTCCTTATTAGTGCCTAGATGAACTATCTATGATCTATTAGCTAGAATATTAGTTAATGAAAATTAATTAATGTAAGGTAAGTTTTGAGAACTTGAAGCACTATCTAAGAATTCTCCTTCCTCAATTTCCTTATTGATATCTTCCTCCTCTAGACTTATTGAAGATCTTCTATTGCTTATTTCTTCCTTTGATTGATTCATAAGTTATGATTTATTCTTCCTATGGTAATTTTATTTCATATATATATCATTTGAAAATTTTCTCTCAAACATAAATTTCTAGCAAGTGTTTCAGATTTTATTTTATTTTTGGGAAAAAGTGACAGACCCACTATATAGATATATAAGTATAGAAAAATAAACTAGGTTCAAAGGATCATTAGGGAAAGAATCCATAAATAAAACCTAAAATAATAGAAAGTACATAATAATAATAATGAATGAGATACCATTGCAACTCCAGCTAATGAATGAGATTCCCAAGAGCTACCATTACAACTCTAGCCAATAACTTGAAATTTGAATATAATATATACCAATATGCATGAAGAGATAATGAGAGAACCAAAAATAATAATAAGAAGGACTTGCTTAAGTCTTGGAGTGCATAGAAAAAGAAATATATGAATGCTCAAGTCAAAAACATTCTTAACCACAAGTCACTTGTACTGCTCCAATTCCAACCAGCATTGCTCATACAATCCATCAAAATCAACAACAATGACTTCCTCCAAATGACCCAACCTCCACAATTATATGCAACATGATGGACTACATGTTGTAATATGTTGGCTAACATCATATGCTTTTGATTTCAACATATCATAAAATTTGATTTGTCAAAGATGCATATGAAAAGGAGTAAATTTCTTTTGCAAAACTCAAAGCATAAATTATTGTAAACCAATTGATATTAATCTTATTAATGACCTAGATCTCCAATCCAAATGTCTCTTTTCTGATCCAATAATGGATGCTAATTGTGGAAAATTGGATATATTGATTTCTAATTTTGAAGACTCTATGTTTAGTACATTAGATTCCCCATTCGCAAGTATATCAATAGCTGAAATTCCCTCCCTACAAATATGGGTGATATGACAGCATTCAGAAGATTCCAAGAGTTTTCAATTATTGACCATGATATATCTAATTTTCCCGTTATATAATTTCCTATTGGTACAAGCATTGATAATGAGATTAGAATCTCCTTTAATATGGAATTTCTTATACCCCATAATGAGATTAGAACCAGACCATGAAGAAAAACATAATCCTCGGCTTGGTTATTTTTACCTGAAGGTAAAGATGAGCATTTAATTACTAAGATTTCCCCCATGTGATTTCTGATGCAAATAACACAACCTAATTTCCTGGGATTTTCCATTAAGAAACCATCAAAAATTATATTAAATAAATCCAAATGAAGGAGGCATCCATCTAACATTTGATTTATCAAATGAATTATTAAATAAATATTGGGCCATAAATGATAGAATGGTAATATAACACCATTCTTTAAGAAGCATGTTGTCCCAATAAGTAAAGCTATAATTAGAAACTTTTTTCCTAATGTGTGCATTGACCACCTTTGAAATTGACTTTTCTAATCCATTAAGAATCAATTTTTTTTGGAGAACTTACATTTTTAAAAATTCTTTTATTATGTTCCCACCAAATTGACCATATAATAAGGGTTGGGCAATAGAGAAAAATGCCTGAAAAATAGTGTTAGCATAAATGTTGATGGTACTACGCTGGGGAGTATCCTAAGCATTGGAGACTATTGACATGTTGCTTTAATGATTGTGTTTGTCATTGATGTCAACATAGTAGTAAGTATGTCAACATTGTTAGAGTAGCAGATAGAGATCTTAGTTGTATACATAATATTTTGGTTGGCTGATGGTGTGCATTCATAGACATGTTTTATATTGTATCTTGATGTTAAGGTTCAATCTGCATTACCTGAGTCAAAGATGTATGGAAGATATACCTGATTTACAAAGAGCAGTACAAAGGTAGAGTACCTAAGAAGTAGTTTCTAATATTTGTATTATATTTTCTAACAGAGATATTATCTAGAGATACGTAGTCATATTGTGATATAAGACAATTTGATGGTGACATCAGCAAATGCACAAGCCCTAGTATCACATGTGTGAGAAGTTGTATATATTGTGAGCTGACAATACTATTGTAATTATGAATCAATTAATTATCTTATTATAATTAATTGGGAAAGCCTCAAGGCCAACTCAAGGAATTATTTTGAAGATATAGTAGAAAGAAAATATATTTTCCTTTCTTATAAGTATGGAATATGATTGAGTATGTGAAGTGATCAAGGAAGTGTGAAAAGGAGTAGAATGTTTGGTAAATGTGAGTAAGAAATTTAAGGAATTGTTGGATGCAAGATTTGTGATCTAGTTACAAGATTTGAAGGAGCAAAAGTTTGGTTGACAAGATAGAGAAAGAATAAGGAAGTACTATTCATTTCTATTATTCTGCAAGAAATAATATAGAGATCATTTGGATAGTGGGTTCATTGGTCTTACCCCTAAAGTTGTTTGGACGATGGTTCCATCTATCTTCTACAACTCCTAACGAGGTTGGAATCTCCTAATAGGGATTTAAAGTCTCCTAACAGGGACTGATATGTACTGAATTTTTTTATAGACTCCTATCAGGGTCCATCCTCTAACAAGGAATATTTATATTAGTACATCATCTTGTGGGAACCATCCGCACTAGGTTTTTCCCTTTAGTCAAGGGTTTCCCTAGTTAATATATTTGATACTATTTTGCATGAGTATCTTTTTGTGGTTTTGTATTATATTTCTCATATGGTTAAATTTTAATAAGGTTGATAATTGTGTTATTAGTTGGATAACTTATTCACCCCCCTACCTGTCACACCATCTCTTAGTTGTATTGGTAGACTATATATTCTAACAATTGGTATCAAAGCTTCACCTCCTTAAAGGAAAAGATTAAAAGCTTTGGGAGATCAATGGTGAATCTTTTCAAAAAGGATAGTCCTAGATTTGATGGGGCCAACTATGATAGTTGGAAGGAGAAGATGAAGACTAATTTTTTATGTATGGGTCTAAGTTACTAGCTTTTGGCAAAGAACAATAAGGCAACTATCAAAGAAGAGAAACTTGAAGAATGTAGTGAAGTAGAGAGACATTTGTTCATGTGTAACATGAGAGCCATAGAAGCTTTACTATGAGCTCTTCCAAAGAATTAACATTGTCAAGTAAAGTCACTTCAAACATCTCGTAAGATTTGGACAACATTAGAATCTATTTTTGAAGGTGATACACATACAAAAAGAGTAAGATTAAAGAATTATATATGTACATTTCAAGATGTTAAAATAATGGAAGATAAATTGGTAAGAAGCTATATTGGTAGGATATTAGAGATTGTTGTAGGAATCAAGTCATATGATGGAACCAAGGAAGAAGATGAGATTTTGTAGAAGATCTTGAAAACTTTGACACCACCATTCAAGAAATTAGCTTAGATGATTAAACTACTAATACCCTATACTAAGGATTTTTCTAGGGAAATGTTGCTTAGAATATTGGAAGCAGCAAAAATAGGTTTGAGACAATTTGGAGATCTAACAAGAGTGGTGATAGCCTTCAATGCCTTAAATGTTTGGCCTACTATATCTAGAAGTGAAAGTACACATGGGGATTTTTCTAGTAGTAGTAGAACTAGATCTGATGAACATAAGAAGATAGAAGAAGGCTTAGCCCTTCTTGTGAGAAGAGAAAAGGATGGTAAGAATATCATTGAATGTTGGACTTTTAATGAGTTTGGTCATTATGCATCTAAATTTACTAAAAGAGAGAGAAAAAAGTATAAGAGAAAGTTTAATCCTAGAAGACCTAGGAATTGTCTGTATGCTAATGAAGAAGAGGAATCTAATGAAAAAGGTCAAAGTGAAAGTGATGATGAGCTAGGATTTGTAGCTATAAAAGAAGATGATATTGATAAAGAAATTAGAGAAGAAAATGTTCTAGTTTCTAAAGTTGAAAAGAAATCTAATTGGATAATAGATAGTGGATATTCACAACACATGACTGGTGATATGAATAAGTTTGTTAAATTTAGGAACTATGATGGAGGTATTTTTAGAGTTAGTTGTTGTTTAGTGTGGAGCTTGATCAGTCTCCAAGTGGGAGATTGTTAGATTGTGGTGACTGATTAGGGAAGTACTATACATATTCCATAATTCCTTGGTGAGGTTTGGGCTCAGGTCAAGTCTTGAGCAAGGTTTGTGGGTGGCTGCGCCTAATACAGCCAGGGCTATTAGGCCATGATTGTTGGGGGTTCAGTGGCAGAGACCTTGAGAAAATTTTTTGGGGCTACTATATCGACATTTTATGGCCAACATGTTGTAACTAATTTTTAACCCTAAAGGAACAAAAATACTTATATAAAAGGGCTTAGGGTTAGGGATTGTTTCATTATGGGTGATGTGAAATTACTTCTTATGTTGGTATTGAGCTATAAGGAATTACAGATTGTAATCAGATTGTAATCATTGGATCATAATAATATTGGACTTGTTGTTTGGTGAGCATAGACTAAGATTTGAGTGAACCACATTAAATCTTGGTTTCTTGTGTTCTCTTCTGTGTGATTCAATATTTTTCTCATATTGTTTATATTTGCATGTAATTGTTATTTGTGTTTTTTTTTTATCCTAACAAGTGGTATTAGAGAAAGGTTGTTCTTTCAGTTACCCTCTATAGGAAAGTCTTACGGTTAAGTGGGAGCGATGGAAGATGAGGGTAAGCTAAGGGTTGACAAGTTTAATGGGAAAAACTTTTAGTTATGAAAGATGCAAATAGAGGACTATCTTTATCAAAAGGATTTATGGAATTTGTTGGAAGGAAAAACTAAGAACCGAGGAACTATGACAGATGAGGACTATGAGATTTTAGATAGAAAGTCACTTGGAAGAATTCAATTATGCTTGACACCATTAGTAACATTTAACATTACAAAAGTGAAGGTCATGGAAGAGTTGATGGAAACCCTAGCAAAATTGTATGAAAAACCCTCCACTTCAAATAAGGTATTTCTCATGAAGTGTTTATTTAATATGAAAATAGGAGAAGGTGGACATGTTGTGGATCATTTAAATGAGTTTAATATTATTACTATTCAGTTATCTTTTGTGGGTATTAATTTTGATGAATAAACTAGGGCTCTCTTGATTTTGTGTTCTTTGTCTGAAAGTTGGAATGGCTATGTAATGGCTATAAGTAATTATGTTTTTAGATCTAATGACTTAAAATATGTTATTTGTCTTATTCAAGTGAGGAAACTCATAGGAAAACCTCAGGTGGATTTACATTAGGAAGTGCTTTGAATGCACAAAGTAGAGGCAAAATGACTGAGAGAGGAAACAATTATAGAAATCATGGGAAATCAAGAGGAAAAGCAAAGGGGAAGAGGCCTCAATGAGAGGACCAAATGACTGTTGGTATTGTGGGAAACTAAGGCATAAGAAGAAAGATTGCTAGACTCGAAAGAAAAATGAAGGAGATAAATTAGAAGGAAACAAGGAGGAAAATGTGGTAAGTAACAAATCTAAAGAGGATGCTTTGCTTCTGTCTTT
Organism: Cupressus sempervirens; assembly: GCA_028749045.1. Taxonomy (NCBI): domain Eukaryota; kingdom Viridiplantae; phylum Streptophyta; class Pinopsida; order Cupressales; family Cupressaceae; genus Cupressus; species Cupressus sempervirens. The sequence continues at coordinate 742,033,097 of CM053789.1, read as the reverse complement.
AGAAAGTATTGATGATTCATGGGTTTTAGATTATGGTGCTTCATTTCATACTACACCTCATGGAGGTTATTTTATTGATTATGTTCAAGGGGATTTTGGGCTTGTTTACTTAAAGGATAATGAACCCTATCAAATTGTTGGAAAGGAAAAAATTAAGATTAACTTGTAGATTGGGAATCATTGGCTACTACATGAGGTAAGACATGTTCCAAGGCTAAGTAGGAATTTAATTTTAGTAGGGCAACTCAGTGATGAGATTTGTGTAGTTACTTTTAATGATAAAAATTGGAAGGCTTCAAAAGGTTCCTTTGTAGTAGAAAAAGGTGTGAAAGTAGGAACTTTATATCTTTGTACAGGTCATATTATTCCTTCAACTTTGATTATTTCAAAGAAAAATGAATGTTTAGGAATATTTGTTGCAATTGAGTAGGGAAGACAAATAGGTGTTGTAGATTCTGATACAGCATTGTGGCACAACTAACTTGGGAACATGAGTGAGAAAGGTATGAAAGTACTTCATTCAAAGCAATTTTCACCAGGTCTAAAATGTGTTCATATGGATTTCTATGAAAGTTGTGTGTATGGAAAACTAAAGAGAGTGATTTTTGTGAAGACTGGGAAAAAAAATAAAAGTGAGAAATTAGAGCTTGGGGATACATATGTATGGGGACCAGCTCATGTATCTTCCCTTGGTGTCTCTCATTATTATGTTACATTTATTGATGATGCAACTAGAAAAGTATGGGTTTATTTCCTTAGACAGAAATCTAATGTATTTCAAAATTTTAAAAAATGGAAATGCTTGGTTGAAAATGAGATTAGTAGGAAATTAAAATGTCTTAGATTTGATAATGGTGGTGAGTATTATAGTCATGAATTTGAAGATTATTGCTCCACTAGTGGTATTTGTAGATAGAAAATTGTTCCAAAGACTCCATAAGAAAATGGAGTGGTCGAATGCATGAATAGGACTATAATGGAGCATACAAGGAGCATGAGGTTGCATGCATGATTTCCCATACACATGTGGGTGGAGGTTTTCAATACTATTATATATTTGATTAATAGAGTTCCCTCTACTCCTTTGGGTTGTGGTATTCCAAAGGAAACATGGACTAGTAAGAAAGTGAGTTATTCTTTTCTTAGAACCTTGAGCTATGAAGCATTTGTTCATATAGATTTAAAAACTAGAACCAAGATGGAAGCTAAGTCAAATAAATGTGTATTCATTGGATATTTAATAGATGAATTTGATTATAGGCTTTGGGATTTTGAAAATTGTAAAATTATAATAACCAGGGATGTCATATTTAATGAGAAAGTATTATACAAATATCAATAGCAAAAACATGAGAAGAAAGAAGATGATCATGTAGTACTAGATGATACTCCAAAAGATGATGTTCCAGTGATTCCTCATGTTGTGCAACAATCACAACAATAAATACCACACACCCCAGTAAATGTTAGAAGGTCAACAAGGCTAATTAGACCTCCAGAAAGATTTTTTCCTTATTTGTACTCTATTTTATTTACTGATGCTAGTGAACTTGAATGTTATGATGAAGTTGTGTAGGTGGATACTAAGATTTAGTGGGAGACTACAATGAAAGATGAAATGGACTCTTTGCTAAAAAATATGACTTGGGATTTATGCAAGTTTCTTGAAGGTAAAAGGGCTTTATAAAATAAATGGGTTTACAGGTTGAAACAAGAGGATGGAGGTAAGAAAAGATTTAAATCCAAGTTAGTGGTAAAAGGATTTGAATAGAAAAAGGGCATTGATTTTGATGAGATATTCTCTCCTGTTGTTAAAATGACTTCTATTTGCATTGTTTTAAGTATTGTAGCTATTGAAGATTTGCATTTAGAGCAACTTGATCTTAAAATAGCCTTCCTTCATGGTGATTTGGATGAAGAGATATATATGGCATAGCCACAGGGATTCGAGCTCAAGGGTAAGGAGAATTTAGTGTGTAGATTAGAGAAAATATTATATGGCTTGAAGCAAGCACCTTGGAAATGGTATCTAAAATTTGATAGTTTTGTGCATAAGCATGGATATGGTAGGTTTCATTCAGATAATTGTGTTTACTTTAAGATAATGGATGATGAAAGCTACATTATTTTATTTTTATATGTTGATGATATGCTTGTAGCTAGGTCTAACATGGACCACATTAAGTGGCTGAAACACTAGTTAGAAAATGCATTTGCTATGAAGGATTTCTGGGTAGCAAAACAAATCCTTGGTATGAATATTTGTAGAGATAGGAAGAATGGGAAATTGGCATTATCTCAAGCTAATTATATTGCAAAGTTGTTGCAACATTTCTCTATGGAGAATGCTAAAGCTATGAGCTCACCATTACCTGGTCATTTTAAGTTGACTAAGGAGATGTGTCCCTAGACACAAGAAGAAGAGGATAAGATCTCCAAATTAATTTATGCTTTAGCTGTAGTAATCTTAATGTATGTTATGGTATGTACAAGGCTAGATATTTTCTATGTAGTGGGATTCATTAACAAGTATATGAGTCATTTTAGGAATTGAGCATTGGAATGCAGTCAAATGGATTCTCAGATATTTGAGAGCCACATCCAGTAAGTGTCTACGTTTTGGGGGCTCTACTATAATTTGTAGGGATATGTTGACTTAGATTTGGTAGGGGATATTGATACCAAGAAAAGAACTATAGGTTATGTACTTACTATTGGTGGGGCAACAGTGAGTTGGGTTTCTAGATTACAGAAGGTGAACACTTTATCTACTATAGAGGCAGAGTATGTTACTACTATAGAGGTATCCAAGGACATTATCTAGCTTCAATTCTTCTTGGAAGAATTGGGACACCCTCAGAGGGATAATTATTTGTCTATAGATAGCCAGAGTGCCATTCATCTTGTGAAGAATTCTATGTTGCATTCAAAGACAAAACACATATAGTTGTAGTACCATTTCATTAAGTCAGTTTTGGATGATGGGTAGTTAAAGTTGGACAAGATACATGCAGATAACAATTTATCATATATGTTTACAAAGGTAGTAACTAGGAAGAAGTTGAACTCCTCTTTAGCTTCGATTAGTCTTCTAGATTGAACAGGAATAAAATAGTAGTAGGTCCAGGGTGGTTTGATCTAGTGGGAGCCTCACAATGTAGTGGCATAGCTATAGATCGGTCTCCAAGTGGGAGATTGTTGTTTAGTGTGGATCCTAATTAGTCCCCAAGTGGGAGATTTTTAGATTGTGGTGACTAATTAGAGAAGTACTATACATACTCCATAATTCCTTACTAGGGTTTGGGATCAAGCCGAGCCCTAAGCGAGGGTTTAGGGGTAGTTTCCTCTGATACAGTTGAAGCCATTAGGCAATAGCTATCAGGGGTTTGGGTTGGAGCCCCCCCAAAAAACATTTGATGCTACTATATTGGTATTTTATGGCTGACATGTTGTAACTAATATTTAACCCTAAAGAAACAAAAATACTTGTATAAAAGGGCTTAGGGTTAGGGATTGTTTCAGTGTGGGTGATGTGAAAATTGCTTCTTGTTGTGGTATTGATTTGTAAGGGATTACAAATTGTAATTAGGATGTAATAATAATATTGTAATAATATTGGACATGTTGTTTGGTGGATGTAGCCTAGGGTTTGGGTGAACCATGTTAAATCTTAGTGTCTTGTGTTCTCTTCTGTGCGATTCAATATTTTTTTGATATTGTTTATATTTGCATGTAATTGTTATTTATGTCTGTTGTTTTATACTAACATAGCTAACAATGCAACTTGTCACATTATAGGAATAGGATCCATTACTTTAGATGGAAAAACTAATACTACTAATTTTTATTTTATTGATGGATTAAAGCATAATTTTTTGAGTGATGGATAGTTGGTTGAAAAGGGGTATCAATTGCAATTCACAAAAAAAGACTTGCACAATCAAGGATAAAGATGGTAAGATGGTTGGAACTAGAATTAGGTTGAGAAGTAATGTATTTTAGTTGAATCCTATAGAAATGATATGTTTAGTTGCAAAAGTGGATAACAGTTGTCTATGGCATAGGAGATTTTTTCATACATACTTTGATAATATTGTAAAAGTTAGTAGCATGTCTGTAGTTAGAGACTTTCTTAATATAATAAAGCCTACTAATGTTGTTTGCAAATAGTATATTTTGGCTAAGTAGAAGAAGGTATCTTTTCATAGTAAGAAGTTCACTACTATAGAGAAGCTAAAGATTATTCACAAAGATTTGAGTGGTCCCTCAAGAACAAGATGATTCTATTGTGAAAGGTATTTCATGATTTTTGTAGATGATGAGGATAGAATTTCTTAAAGAAAAGTCTAAAGCATTTGAAAATTTTAAGATATTTAAGAATATAGTTGAGAATTAATTTGGTATTAAGATAAAATGTTTGAGATCAAGTAGAGGATGAGAATTCACCTCTAGAGAGTTTGACATGTTTTGTCAAGAGAATAGAATCAAGAGATAGTTATGTTGAAAATAATTGGTTAATTATGTATTGTCTTTGATGTTACAAAAAATGTCATATATTTTCCAAATAGTATATGTCAATCTCACTTGAGTGATGAAGATAGTTTCCTATGTCTATTGAGCATTCTAGAGTTTTCCAAGTTTTGAAGCTAGTGTCAATTGAGTCTACTCGGGAAACAAAGAGAAGTTCACAGAAGATGATTTTTAACTCAGCTCACTCGGTTAATGAAGAAAAAGTTGCAAGGAACCATTGTTAACCAAGCTCACTCAATTACCAAAGAAAGTTTGTGAAAATTTAGTGTTAACCAAGTTCACTTTGTTAACATAGGAAATACATTTTGAAGTTAGTGTCTACCAAGCAGGGTCAGCTACCAAAGGATTTTTTGTTTTGGCATATTGAGTTCAATAGAGTTTTTTGTTGGTTTCAATCAACTAAGGAGATGAATATTAATTATTCTAAGATGTATTCAAGATGACTTGACAATAGATAAGGTATAAGTATAAGGTCAATTTGAGGATTGAATAAGTGGAAGAAAGGAGAAGAATAGAATATGCTTAGAGGAAGAGAATTAGAAGGATAAAAAGAATATCCTTGTTGAGTTGTAAAGATACATTTGATCATAAAGGATCAAGTATACAAGCTAGAATTTAGATCTATAATCATTAATTTAGTTGGATAAAAAATTAGGTTATCTCATTATTTCAAGGTAGAATTCATGAATGGGAAGGTCAAGCTATTGGATGGAAAAGGAAATCTTGTTGGGTCTGGTAAGCAAATGAAAGGTAACCTATTCTGCCTAGATCATAGTGAAAGTTCATGTTTCATTTCTCAAGCAAAAGAAAGTTGGTTATGGAATGAAAGGATATGTAATGTGAAATTTGATAATCTGATCAAGGTAAGCAAGAATAAAAGAGTGAGAGGTATTCCTAGTCTAAGGAAATCTGATGGGCCTATGCAAAAATTGTCAAATTTGTAAGATGGGAAAGACAAGTTTCAAAAGAAAGGACTATCATTCTAAAGAAATCTTGGAGATGGTTCATAAAAACTTATGTGGACCTATTGGAATAGAAAGCTATAGTGGAGATAAGTATTTTATTCTTTTTGTTAATTATTATTCTAGAATGATTACTGTAATGTATCTGAAAGAAAAGTCTAAAGCATTTCAAAAGTTTAAGTGGTATATGGCAAGAGTAGAGAAAGAAACTGGAAAGAAGCTAAAGTGCTAACATTAGATAGATGTGGATAATTCATTTCCAATGAGTTCAATTAATTATGCATTGAAAGAGGAATTAAGAGACAAGTATTAGCCCCTAGTATACCACAATAAAATGGTATAGCTAAAAAAAGGAGTAGATCCATCATAAATTGTGAAAGAACTTTGATGATAGAAAATATATTAGTTTGTGGTGACTAATCAGGGAAGTACTATACATACTTCATAAATTCTTTGGGGTATGGGGCATCACCCCAAAAAAACTTTTGGTACTATTCATTTATTTGCCACTAAAGTATGGGCTAATATTCAACAATTTATGGCTAACATGTTGTAACCCTAAAGTAGAAAAAATACTTGTATAGAAGGGCTTAGTATTAGGGATTGCTTAATGGTGAGTGATTTGAAAATTGGTTCTTATGACACTATTGAGCTGTAAGGGATTATGAATTGTAATCAAGTCATAATCACTAGATCGTAATAATATCAGACTTGTTGTTTGGTGGATGTAGCTAGGGGATTGGGTGAACCACATTAAATCTTGGTGTATTGTGTTCTTTTATATTTTATCAATTAATTTTTGATATTTTTTATATTTGCATGTAATTTTTACTTATGTTTGAGGTTTAATCCCAACAAAATAGTGTTGCAATCAAATATTGGAAGGAAGCAATCAGTACTATAGTGCATACCTTGAATAGAGTATAGTTGAAGAAAGACTCAAATCAAACTCCTTATGAAAAATAGTATGGCTACAAACCTAATGTAAGTTACTTGAAAGTATTTAGTAGAAAATTTTATATTCCAAAAGAGCATAGGAAAATTAAATTTGACATCAAAGGTGATGAAGGCATTTTCCTAAGATTCTCTTGTAGAAGTAAAGCATTTAAATGTTTGAACTTATTCACTCATAAGATCATAGAAAGTGCACATGTAAGAATTGATGAGTTTTCATAAAAGAGTGAAGAAGAGAGTAGCAAGGAACCTAAGGATTATAGAACATTTATTTACTATAAACATGATACATTGTCAGATCTAATTGAAAGTTAGGAGGCCTCACCTCCCAAGTCCCCAAAATCTCCAAAGGCAACCAAGTTGCAACCTGAGTCACAGTCTGAAGGACCCGAGTCATAGTTAGAAGCTATGATGTTGTTCTAAGAGAAAACCAAGTTTGATGGACCTAAGTCAGAAACAATGGGACCCAAGATCATATAGAAGATCATGGAGAGGCTATTGGAACAAGTTCTAAATTCAAAGTACCTATGTTAGCAAGATATGTCAAAAGGCATCATGCACCTGATTAGATCTTTGGAGACAAGTTAGATGGTACAATGACAAGAAATAAATTAAAAGGTGCCTTTTTTCTTACTAAATTTGAACTTAGATTAGTGAAAGATTCTTTGGATAATGAAACTTGGATTGAAGCTATGAATGAAAAGATAGAATAGATAGAGAGGAATAAGACTTGGACTCTTGTTTCTAAACGCAAGGACAAAAATGTAATTTGTAGTAGGTTTTTAAAAATAAATTGAATGAATATGGATAATTTTCTAGAAACAAATTGTTGTATGGTCTAAAGCAAGCTCCTAGAGCTTGGTATGAAAGACTTCATAACTACTTGATAAAGATTTGTTTTCAAAGAACAAATGACAACAATTTTCTGTATATCAAAGAAGGACTAGAAAAGAAGATTGTGTTGGCTAAAACCATTTATGGATGACACATTATTTACTACAAATGGTGACTTATGCAAAGTTTTTCAAAAGAGATGAGTAAAGAATTTGAGATTTCCATGTTTGGAGAGATAAAATTCTTTGTTGGATTATAGATTCAACAAAAGAAAGATGGTATCTACATTACTCAATCCAATTATATCAAGGAGATACTAAAGAAGTTTGGAATTTAAGATTCAAGACCAGTTGGAATACCTATGTCTACTGGACATAAGCTTTCAAAAAATGATGATTCCAAGGAGGTAGATCAGACCACATATAGATCAACAATTGGAAAACTACAATATGTAATACACACAAGGCTTGATATTGCATTAGCAATTGGTATGGTGGAAAGATTCTCAAAAAATCTTAAAGATAATCACATGTTGCAAATCAAGAGAATAATGACATATCTAAAATGTACTAAAAACTATGGATTATAGTATTAAAAATGAGGTGGTTTGGATTCAAAAGCATTCATAGATGTCAATTGGGTAGGAAGTGTTGATGATAGGAAGAGCACCAATGGTGGAGTATTCTTTCTTGGTTAAAGACTAGTATTTTGGAAAAGTAAGAAGAAAAATTACATTTCTCAATCTAGAAAAAAAAGCAAAGAATGTGGCAGTAGTAGTTAATTGCTCCAATGTTATTTGGTTCAAGCAACTGTTAGCAAATATGAAGGTAGAGATCAAGGATCTAGTGATTATCTTCTTTGATAATAGTAGTGCAATTAATATATCAAATAATTCTATGATGCATACCAAAACTAAGTGCATTTCTATAAAATATCATTTTCTGAGAGAATTGGTGCAAGATAAAAAGTTAAGATTGGAATATGTGAATACTAAAGAACAAATTGCAAACATGTTCAGTAAGCCATTCCCTAAGGATACATTTTCGTATCTAAGAAGTAATTTAGGATTCATTCCCCTATATAAAGCTCATTAAATGAAGTTTAGTGATGCATCAACTAGAGTATGTTGAAGATTAGTCAGTTGATGTAGTATTGAGAAGGGTAAATTGCATATGAATTAGTACATTAGGTACGTTGATATTCCCTAAATATTTTCTTTGGCATGACATGTCAAAGACTAAAGAGGGAGAGTTTTTATAAAGGGGGAATTATTTGTAGAGATATTAAAGAGGAAGAATTTGGTCTAATATCAAATAGGTAGAGTTTGCTATCAGAAGAAGATGTTGAAGATGCAAATTTTGATGACAAAGGGAGAAACAAAAAGTAGAGGAAGTTCACACTGATAGAAGGAGGTCTCATGGATGAGAATTAGAATGAAACTAAGGATATTTTCCTTAATTTTTTTTTCTCAAAAAATTTCATTATATTATGACATGTTGTGTTGCTATCAATGCTAAAGATGGGGGTTGTTGAAAATAATTAGTTAATTGTGTATTGTCTTTGGTGCTACACAAAATGTCATATCTTTACCAGACAGTGTATGTCAAGCTTAATAGGGTGATGAAGATAGTTTCTTATGTCTTTCAAGAATTCTACAGTTCACTAAATTCTAATTTTAGTGTCTATTGAGTCCACTTGGGTGACAAAGAGAAGTTTGCACAAGATGAGTGTTAACCTAGTTTACTTGGTTAATGAAGAAAAAGTTGAATGGAACCATTGTTAACTGAGATCACTCGACTACCAAAGAAAGTTTGTGAAGATGTAGTGTTAATAGAGTTCACATGCTTAACATAGGAAAATCTCTTTGAAGTTAGTGTCTACTAAGAAGGATCAGCTAATGAAGAATTTTCTTGTTTTGTCATATTGTGTTCAATAAATTTGTTTGTTGGTTTCAGCCAGATGAGGAGATGAATATTAATTATTATAAAGATGTATTCAAGCTAACTTGAAAATGGATAAGGTATAAGTATAAGGTCAGGTTGAGGATTGAATGTGTGCAAGAAAAGAGAAGAATAGAATATTCTTAGAGGAAGTGAATTAGAAGGATAAGCAGAATATCCTTGTTGAGTTGCAAAGAGACATTTAATCAAAAAGCATCAAGTATAGAAGAAAAAATGGAGATTTTCAATCAACAATTCAGTTGCATCAGAAATTTTATCATCTCATTGTTACTTTCTAATCATTGTAGTACTGATCTGAATCTCTTAACACAATTGGCTTAACAACTATTTGTAAATCCTCCAACAAGGTGGTATTTTTAGATTGAAGTGTATAAAGACCTCTAACAAGGCCACTCCTAATAGGGTGATTAAATCCTCTAATATGGTCACACCTAATAGTGTATTTTACAATATTTAACAAGGTTGGCTCTTAACATAGCTCACTTCAAAAGAGGGAAAAATAGTAACTAGTTGCAATCAATTTTTTTTTCCAAATTGGGTTTCCAACATTAAATCTTGGCGTCACTTGAATTCATGTTATTTCTTTGATGTGTATAAAACTAAGGATTGTAGAGATATAAAAATAGTGCTTAAAGGAATACAATGGATAACTAAAGAATTTTTTTTTTAAATATTTAACTCACATATATGATTGAATAGAAGAGAACTAAAAATATCAAATAGCCTAAGAACATGAAAACCTTTTAAATCAAGCAAACTTCCCTTTGATGTGTAGATGTGTCTAAAGGATGGGATGTGTGCTCAAATGTTGATCAAGCTTCAATTGATGAGAGGCTCAAAGTGTAAGTGTGGATGGATTTTGTCATCATAATGGTATTTTGGTAGTTTTTAGGCTCTCAAAATAGCATTACAACATGGTAATGATGTAAAAATAGTTGTGTTGTAGTGGTTGATGGAGCATTGTAAGTTTGTATTAAGAGATGATTCTAGATTGTGAAGGGAAAGGGTTTTATTTATAGTCCAAGGGTAGTGAGATGGAGGGTCAAAATGTGAGGATGAGGGATTGGTGAGGAAGGGCTAGGATTCTCTAAATGGGAAGCACATGGACACTTTTTGTTAGAAACAATAGTCCACCAAGATAACTGAGAGGGGGTTGAATCAGCTATCTAATAATTAAAACATTTATTAACCTTAAATAATCTTAACCATTCAACCAAAGTAAACAAAAACTATAACAAGATGCACATACATAATTACACTAGATGCATTAACTAGGGAAACCCTTGATTAGAGGGAAAACCCCAGTGGGAATGATGCCCACAAGATGATGTCAAATATAAATATTCCTCATTAGAGGATGGACCCTATTAGGAGACTATTCCAACATTTAGTACATATGAATCCCTATTAGGAGAATTTGAATCCCTATTAGGAGATTCCAACCCTGTTAGGAGTTGTGGAAGACAGAAGGACCCACTATTCAAATAGCATCTAGGGCAAGACCACTGAACTCACTATCCAAAAAATCTCTCAACTATTCCTTGTAGAATATTTATCTATGTTGTACTTTATCTTCTTTCCTCTATCACGTCAACTGGACCAATCACTGTTAGACCTTGTAGACTAGAGGTCACGAACCTCAAATCCAAATATCAAACTTCAAATCACACGATAAAACCTTGGCAACAAAATTTCCTTCACCTTCACTCTTCTCTACTTGTCTTCATATTCTACTCTTCATGTTGCTTACAATAATTCACTTGAATCCATACATGATAAAGGAAAATTTTCTTCCTTTATATTGAATCCATAAAATAATTCCCTGAGTTGGCTATTATACCTTCTTAATTAATTATTATAGGACCTCATTAAGAACACATTATACTTAGTGATAACATTAATCCGTCACCTTGTAACTTGAATAACTTTCAATACATGTAATATTATGATGAGCAAGCTTAGCTATGTCATCTCTAGAATGTCTTCTTCACATCTTTAACTTTGACTTCTTGGAATAAAAACTCTGCTAATAGATATAACAAGTTTACAAGAACATGCTTCTATAAACTCTATCTTAGAATAATCTTCACTAAACTTGCATAACTTATTCCAAAATTAATATCTTATGCTTCTGAGGTTAGTTGCATATACTAGATACTTAGTAATATCTCTCTTTAACCTTGCTTAGTGAAAATGCTCAACTACCTATCCATACCAACTTGATCTTTTCGCTATTCTTCTGTCAAATACCATAGAAAATTGCTATTATGATAGCAATGACAAACACAATCATGAATGTAGCATACCATCATGATAATGATCTAATCATGTTTCTACAATACTCCTACATAGAATTATCGTCAACATTCATGCTTCCAACACTTGTCACAAAGAAGATGAGTGTGAGGGGATGGGAAAAATAGATGGTTAAAGGGAGTTATGAGGGAGGAGGAGGGAAGATGAGTGTGGAAAAAGGGGGTAAAAAGACTTAAAGATCTCTCAAGTCATGTAAGAGCCTTTAAGGCTCTTGGATAGGAATGTAAGAGGGATAGGATAGAACTTTAACTTTGGTTTGGTTTGGGACTTTCTTAACCCTCAGTTTAGGTTACGTAGATGATTATAGAAGTGATTAGGCTTATCTTAGGAAGGAATTAAGGTGCAAGTGAGATAGAACTTATGAGGTAGGTTTATTAAGTTGTTAAGTAGGGTTAGAATGGGTCAATGGGTTAGATTTAGCTAATGGTAGGGATTAGGCTTAATTTAGGGGTTGAGAATTGATTTAAAATGATTTATTAAATCAAAGAAGATTTTTGAAATTAGATTTAATATATTTATTTTTTTATTTTATTTAATAGGAGAATAAGGATTTAATTGAAATTTAGACTTTGGATTTTTCATTTGATTTTTCAATTGGGCTATAGTTGATTAATTGAATTAATTAACTAGGGGGTGATAATGAATTAATTAAATATTATATATCTAATTAATGATGCCTTATGAGATGACTAAATAGGATTACTTAACTAATGTAATTAGATTTAGGTGTCTACATTTTTCCCCTCTTTGAGATAGTGTTGGAACAATACTATTTTAAAGAATTTTGAAGATAGATGACACGAAGAAATTTTTTTAAGGAAATATGGTTCCCCTAGTCTTGAGTGGAAGAGGAGAGAATGGATTGTTTGATGCCCCCTCAAGAAGGATGCAAGGAAAGAAAATGAGGCATGATGACTTTTTAAAAAGGTGCACTAAGTTGGGGTGCAAGAGGGAGAACTTAGATTGGCTAACAGAGGATTAATAGGGATGCATACTCCCACTTTAGCAGAAGACAACAAAGGAATTTTTAAGGAATTGGGGTGGGGATTGGAGGGTAAGCAATGTAGGAGGTAGAAAGGAGATGGAGGACTTGGGATAATATGGGATTTATAGATATGTTGGATCATGATTGTTGGACTAATTGGCTAAGAGACTTGGATAGGATGTGGAAAAAAGGCTTGTGTTGTCATGGAAGTGAGGTGTGAAGGAATCCATTCAAGCTTGAGCATGGGGGTGTTCCAAAGGGGAGCACCACCATGTAGAGAACATATTTTGGTATAGGAATATTTGGTATATGCCAAGGTTACCAAGAAAATCAAGGTCTTTTCACCAATATTACTAACTTGAAACAAGCACACAAAGATTGCCCTAGTATTATACATGAATCTTGAAGGAAACAGAGTGAAAATGATACTGGGTAACCCACAAGAAAATGATATTTCCCAAGTGCACCATGTAAGCACAAATGGTCACATTTTTGTAATATGAAAGAGTCATATCTAACTGACTCACAAGAAGAAAACAAGATGAAATAGACCTGATCAAAACTTTGCTCTCAAATTTCCCAATTCATAGCAAATCATGATATAGAGGATCATGGCAACCTTGAGGAGGGAAAAATCCAATTTTTTGGAAGAGATACTTTAAGAACCAAATTTGGAAATCCAAAAAAAAAAAATAATCAAAAGATAATGTAAATCCATGAAAAAAAAAACATTTTTCCAAAGACATTGGTAGGACTAAATATGGATGGACCAAGATCAGACAAGAGGAAAGATACAGTTTGCAAGGATCTATCAAAAGTATCAAAAATTAGGATGAGACAAGTAATCAAAATCTTTGAGGACAACACTTTGATTAAAAGGGATCTCGTACAAGAATTCATTGAAGCATATAACCAAGAGAATTTTAATTTGTGATCAAAACATGAACTGATATAAGAGAAACAAGCTTTGTACAATGGGTCAAGGAGAAGGAATAACTCTAGAGGATATATAATAGACCAAACATGATATTTACAAAGGGGATAGTGAATGAAAAACTTAGGATGAGAAGATAGAAGGAGAAAAGCTCAAGGTGAGGAGATGGTGGATGAAAAGCACAGGATGAGAAGATAGTGGATGAAAAACTCAGGATGAGATGATAGTGGATGAAAAGCTTAAAGTGAGAAGATAGTATGTGAAAAGATCAAGATGAGAAGATAGCAAGAAAATCTCTTGATGAGGAGATAGTGGATAACTTTAGGATGAGTAGATAGAGGGGATGAAAAGCTCAGGATGAGAAGCTAGTGAAAAGAAATAGTATATAGCATACTATTACTATAGGGTAGGTGATGTGTGGGTAGAACAGAGGTGGTTCCCGACTTGATTGTTATGATGGTGGGTATTAGATATTGTTACTAAAGATATTGATAATGTGTAATCAAAGCTATGGATAATTTTTTTGGTTCTATAAAAGGTGAGAAAACCTTATGAAATCCCAATGAGTTGAGTGTTTTTCAAAGCATGAGAGAAGTGTGAGTAAAGAATTGAGCCCTATGAAGTATCAATGGCAGATTTGAAAGAGCAAGCCCAACAAAAGATAGAAGTGGTAGAAGGAGAAACAAGGGGATCGAGTGAAGAGGAAAATGAAAGCCAAGTGGAAAGAAAGTGGCCAAGGAGACAAAAATAGGGCATAAAGTGGAGCCAACAAAAAGGGAGGGAAACGTCACCTCATCAAAGTGTGTGGTATTTTAATCAGGTAATGGTAGAGACTAACCAAATTAATCTAACTCAAGATCAAGTAAAAGAGGGAGAAGAAGATCTAAACTTACTACACCTATTAGCAAAAGGTGTGATGCAATGAATATAGTCAAGGGAAAAAGAGAAGGAGATGAACTCGCCAAGTGTGGGAGTGTTGTCAAAGGGAGTGGGTGCATAAGATCAACCATATGTAGAAGAGACTCTACTAGAAATGGAACAAAGATTCATGATGTGGCCAACAGTAGCCTTATGGAGGGAGGGAAAAAGCAGTATGGGGGACATGATGTAGAGCTCTGAGGAAAAAAGTGTGACCCAATTTTGTCTTCATTTTTTCCATTTTGAGCATTGCAATCTGATGTTGCGGTACAAGTGTCACATGATGGAGAAAGTGCTTGAGGTGAAAAAATAACTGGCTAGCCAAGAAAAGAAAGCCAAGAAGTTCTTTCAAGACCTATATGAAAGGGTGTGAGAGGATGGCACATGAATAGAAACAAAACACCTAGAAATAGTGTTACTTGTTGAACAGGTGTGGGTAGAACAAGAACATTCAAAAATGGAAGCATTCATGGAGACAATGGTGCAGGCCAATAGTTCAACATTAAGAGAACAAGAACAACTGAATGCAAGTAATGCATGTATTATGTGGTATTAGAATCAGATGAATATGATGAAGCATGAGAGGGAATTAATGAAAATGCTAGAGAATAGATATGAAAGAGAACATGATATTGCATAAAGGACAACAACTATTCTAGGGGCAGAAAGACTATGGGAAAAAATGAAAGATTACATGGAGAATTCTATGAATGTGGCATGAGAGGCAGCATACTACATGGGATTATATCACTAGGTGGTCCCTTCAAAGAAAAGGAGAGGAGTGGTATATTCTGAGAAATAGTTTATGGAGAAGATAAACACTCTCTTGAGTTGTGGTAGCATTAATGTCCTGATGGATATAGTCTAGGCAGGTGTGAGGATGACTCCAAGGGTGTCATCATCTGGGCCTACACAAGAGGGAATGCCCTATATAGGAAACCCAAATGGCCCACCTGCACGAGGGGGTGCTCAATGAGCATGTGTTTGTTTCTTTTGTAGTGTTTACAATATTTGTGTGAAGGTGTTTGTAAACAAGTGTTCACATGTTTTTTTTGGATGGTTTATAAGCAGTGGATGTTTTAATAAATAAAAGGTATTAATGGAATTTTTATTTGACGTTTTCATCATCTCAAATGGCTATCTTAAAAAAAATATGTGTTGTTGTTTCAAAATTGTTGTTTCAAAAAGCACTTTGGAAAACATCAATTTGGGGCCTTACCAACATTTTCATATAAACCTAGTCAAGATATGCAAAACCTGTCCTGAAGGAGCAACAATTAAATGTAGACACCTAGAAAAATATGAAAACATTGGATCATCAGAAAGATAAATATTCATAAATATTGGAATGAAGATAACACGAAGTGTTTTACTTTGTTGGAAGAAACTATTTTTGGGGGTTTTGAAATTTTATAAATGTTTTTGGATTGTTTTTATAGATATCTTCTTCTTCTTTTTGGATTTTTTGTGTATTTTGGAATTGTTGGACTTTTGGGAATTATAACCAGATAGATAGTATAAACAAACTACTAAATAACTCATTAAACTAGAGCCAACATAAACTAAGACTCCTTGAAAAAGAAATAAAAAATTTTATTTGGGTCAATTTTGAAGAAAAGAAAGAGCCAGTCATCCTAAAAATGGCAATTTCTTGTAAAGGCTTGAAGGTTTGGGGATCCTGATAGTGATAGTGAGTGATGAAATTTTTAACACCTTGAAAAAATGGGGAGATGAGTGACTAAGGTAGGGAGAGATGTGATGGGAGGTAATTTGGTGGTTCGCTAATAGATAATGAAAAGGCCAAGTACACATGACACCTATTTTCTAGGTTTTCACCAAAGTAACTACCTAAGGCACTTGAGTTGCCAAGTTTTTACCATTGGATGCTTTTTTTCTTTACTATTTTCTCTTTTTTAATTTTTTTTGGATATTTTGATTTTTTTGTTCTTTTTCTAGGACTAGTAGGATACACCAAGGAACTCAGGCATAGAATTTCTTGAGGTGAATGATGTTAGTGGGATCATTCAGTATTTCACCCTCAAGGGTTGATAAAGTTAATAAGTTCTGGAGCCAAAGGATATTGTGACAACATATGGACCAAGCCATGTGGACTCAAAATTTCTCTTCTTTTCTTAGTCTCCTTGGACTTTCATGTTTTTCTTAACGACCATATCACCTACTTGAAATTGGTGCAGATGGACTTTCATGTTGAAGTTGAGGTTTAGGTGGTTTTGATAGACCATGAGATGGTCATAGGCTTGTTCCCTTTTTTCATCAAGTCAATCAAGCTGGGTGAGTCTAGCTACTCTATAATCTAATATCTAATATCTGCCCTCGCAAAGAAATGCACAAGGATGGGAGCTCAACCTCAATAGCTAGTACTAGTTTGGTACCATAGACCAAGGAGTATGGGGTTGTGCCTATGGATGTATAGAATGAAGTATGGTAAGCACATAGGGTAGGGTTGATTTTCAAATGCCAATCACAACCAAAATCATTGAAAATTTTCTTTAGGATGTTTACTAGGGTTTTATTAGTTGCCTCAGCTTGATAGTTACATTGTGGGAAGTAGGGGCTATAAAAATGGTGGTGAATGTAGAGGGAGGTGTACAACTCTTTCATGTTGAGGTTTTTTAAGTTACCTCCATGGTCTGTGAAAATGGTAGCTAGGATGCCAAAGTAGTAGATAATTTGATACAAGATGAATTTAGAAACTTGAACTCCCATGGTGGTGATAAGTGGTACTGCTTCTACCCACCTAGTGAAATAATCAATTACAGTGTTATCCACCTGTATCCTTCTGAAGAGAGATGTACTATAACACCAACATGGTCAAACCCTAAGAATTCAAATGGCCATGGTGGTGCAATAGGTAGAATATTTTGAACTAGGGCTTAGATCATATTTACATTTTGCTGAGAAAAGGTAGACATCTCTTGAAAAAGTCACAAGCATCATGTTCTACTATATCCCAATAATATCTAGCTCTAAATATTTTATTTGCTAAGACTATATTGCTCATGTGAGCACCACAAATTATAGCATGTATCTTTTTCAGAGCCATTGAAGCCTCATTTTGGTCTAAACACAGAGAGAGAGCTTCATGATAACCATGACAGTATAGGATGTTAGCTACAATAGTATAGTGGGATGCTCTGTAAATGAGGTTCTGGCATTGGGTTCTTTTTAGATGGGTAGATATGTTACCATTTAGTAGATAAGTGTGAATTTTGTAGTAGCATGGGGATTGGGGACCAACCAAGACACATAACCATGTTGATTCATCATTCTTGTATGTGGGTTCTTGTAGTTTCTCGACTAAGAATTCATACTGTATAACTTCCCAAGGGATCTCTAAAAGGGAACCAATAGTGGTCATGGCATCTATAGCCTTATTTTGCAACCTTGGCACATGTGTAAATTGGATCTAATTGAATTTTTTCTTGAGTTGATCTACCAATTCTTTGTATGGTTGGAGTTTATCATCTTTGGTTTGATACTCATCAAGGAATTTCTTGATCATCAGCTATGAATCTCTAAAGGAATTTTTCTTTGTGATGCTCCATTCAACTATTATTTTGAGCCATGCAATAAGAGCTTCATACTCTAAGATGTTATTGGTGCACTGGAACTAGAGTTTGAAAGACTTATGAAGGTAGTCAACTTGAGGGGTGACCAAGAGTATGTTAGCTCTAGAACTATGGGATGTGTAAGATCTATCAAAGTATAATTTCCAAGATGGTTGTTCCTCTATCAAGTAGAGGTGTTCATCTAGGAACTCCATAATAAGAGGGTAATCAGCAACCAATGGTACATCAACTAAGTAATCTATTATAGCTTAACCTTTGATAGCTTTCCTATCAACATATTGGATGTCAGACTCACTGAGAACCATGACCCATTTGGCTAGGTACCATATGAGTGGTAACCTATGAGTACTTTGCATGAACATATATTTCAATGGATCAATCTTGGATATTAGTTGCACAGTGTGACTCAGCGTGTAATGATGGAGCTTTTGAGTGGCAAAAACCATAGCTAAGTAATCTTTTTCCATGGGTGTGTAATTAAGTTCATACCTGACTAGAGTGTAGTTGATGTAGTAAATAGCCTGCTCTTTTCCTTCATCATCAAGTTGTGCTAGAAGAGCTCCTAGTGTTGTTGGGGTAGCTATGATGTATAATATGAGTGATCTCTGTACAACTGGAAGAACCAATATAGGTGGATTTGGGAAGTATTTCTTGATCATTTCAAATCTATGCTAGCAAATAAGATCTCACCTAAAATTTTGGTACTTTTTTAGTTGGTGTGTAAATAATTGACACTTATCTTCTAGCTATGAGATAAATCGTCTAACTAATTACAACTTTCTTTGGAGGTAATGAAGTTGTTTGAGTGTCTTGGGAGGAGCCATATCCATGATGGCCTAGACCTTTTTAGGGTCAACCTCAATACCACATTATGATATAATGAGCCCTATGAGCTTTCCAAATGTAATAGTGAAGACACATTTCTTGGTGTTGAGCATGAGGTGGTACTTAGCTAGTTTATCAAACACTTCCTCAAGGTAAGATAAGTGATCAAGGGCATTAAGGGACTTGACTAGAATATCATCCACATAATCTTCAAGAGTTTTATGGATGAGGTCATGGAAGATGACTGTCATGGCTCACTGATAGGTTGCCCTAACATTTTTCAACCTGAATGACATCATGTTATAACAAAATGTTCCCCAAGGAGTGGAAAATGTGGTCTTATGTTGATCTTCTTCTACTATCTAAATCTAATTGTACCCAAAGAAACCATCAATGAGTGATAAGAGCTAATGGCCTATGGTGAGATCAACAATCATGTCTATACTTGGTAATGGGAAATCAACTTTTAGACAAGCTTTATTAAGATCCCTAAAATATCTTTAGATCCTGATATCACTAGAAGGCTTTGTGATAGGTACCATGTTAGAAATATAGTTTTAATAGTCAATGGGGTGAATGATCTTTGCATCTAGAATTTTTTCTAACTCCTCTTTGACCAATAAAGAAACTTTGGGATGCATCTTTTAGAGTTTTTGTTTGACTGGTTTGACCTTTGGATCTACAGCCAGATTGTGTACCGCCAATTTAGGATCTAGCCCTGGCATGTCTTGGTAGGACCATGAAAAGTGATCAATATTTTCATGAAGGAAATTGATGAGAAGTTCTTCTTGTTCAAGTGGTAGAGATGCAACAATGTATGTGATTTTTGGTATCTTTGTTAAATTGATATTGACTAGCCTAGTTTCTTCTATCAAGACTAATGATATTGTAGGCCTATGATCTTGCAAGGGGGGGGATGAAATCTCCATCCTCAGGTCCCTCAAAAGGTTTTCACTATTGGATGATTCATTTATTTTCTTTTCATTTTTTGAGTTATCAATGGTGGTCTAGAAGAGTTTTCACCAGAGAATACTTTTTCTTTTCTTTTTAATTTTTTGTTTTCTTTTTTTTTGTTCATTTTTTCAACTAGAGATTTCCTCCTCTCCAAAGTAACCTTTTAGATTCAACTTGTAGACATAAGCTAACTGTGGATTTTATTTCTTGTGTGACATTTCAACCCTCATGAATCTAAGGAGTGCATGCTCTGAGGAGAATTCAACGACATGGATAATGCTTGGTTGGTCCCAAACAATGAGTTCAAGGTGTGTGAGTGGCAAGTATATGAGGTTAATGGAGAGTTCACAGAGCACAAAGGCTCCTAAGATGAGTTCTTTTTGGAAAATATCATCATAGGCTTTCTTTTTTACTTCCTCGGGAGTGTCTTCAACCTCAATAGGATTGCTTTGGATGTTTATGAAAGCATGATTGTCTTTTGTGGTACCCCTAGTTGTGGGGAGTCTATAACCTAGGCCTTCTTTTTTTTTTTCCTTCTTTTTAGGATTCTACAAACTGTCTAATCCCCAATTCTTCATGGCCTAGACCACCTCCTTGATAATCCCATTTCTTGGTAGCAAGGTGATGTGACCATGGGTATTTTTTTTTTAAGTGATCAAGAAGCTCTTCACTTTTTGGAGGTGGATCCTTGTATAGCCATGTACTAATGTTAGGAGTTATTTCCTCTCCATTGAGGATACCCTTGGTAAAAAATGTGGTATGTCCAAGTTATCTAAGTTGAGGGGTCATATATGGCTTTGGCCCCTGATATGTCAAGCATCCTCAAGTATGTGGATCAAGTAGTAAAGCATCAATAACAAAGGCATCTAAAAGGCTATATTCTCCACATCCTTGGTAATTGATCTTAACTATGGAAAGAGTGGAGGCTAAAATGGTGTTCGGATTGTGGCAAGTGCCAAAGGAGCTAGACATGGTGTTGTCAATCTTGATTGTAGGAAAATGGTTGGTGTATGAAGATTCTACTACATTACAATAAGAATAGGGTTTAAGATTAGCATGGATGGTTATCTTACTGTCATTACATAGAATTTTGATGTACTAATGATATATAGATAGAATGACCTTCATGACATGAACCCATGGTCAACTGAGGAGAATGTTATATGTAAGGTTAAGATCAACTACATGACAAATTGTTTCTTGAGTGGATGGGCCAACTTGGATAGGTAGTAGAATAGTCCCTTCAGTGGTCCTTCTAGAATATCATATGCTTTGATAGAGATGACCTCATTTAGGATATCTACCTTGGTGTGTCCCACTTGTTTGATGAATTTCAAAGTACATAAATTCAAGGCCGATCCATTATCTATCATGACTCTTTTGACAAAAAATTCAAAAACCATGATGACTATGCAAAGTGCAACTCTATGATTAGACTCAATGACTAGGATGTTTGACGTTTTGAAAGATAATGTGCATGATACTGATAGATGACTGAATAGATTTTAGAATTCCATAGCATTGATATTTGTAGAGACACATGACTCATGAAGAGCACTATCAAGGATATCTTTGTAAAGTGGGCTAGTTTGTAAGAGATCTAAGATGGAGATTTGAGTGGGCATATTCCCAAGGTGTTCCAAGATATTATATTGTAGTCTTAATAAAGGTGGTCCTAATGATGGTGGTCCTAATGAGGTAGGTATAGATGGGATGGCTATGTTGAGGTGAGTTCTTCTCATGGTAATTGCACATTGGGTATCTAGGCCATTGATATTTATTACATTGACAGAAGGTTCAACTTGAGAAGTGCATCCAATCAAATTTATGTAGTCTAGGTATGCAGATGTATATTTTTTGTGACTTATCACACCTTGTTTGTTTCGACCATTATTGGGTTTTTTGGTGGTAGCATTATTTTCAGGACCTTTGACAGTATTTTTGTTGTGTGGAGGAAATACATCTTGTTATATCAATAACCCTACATCTGGGGAGCTTTGTGCCCCCACTATGATTTTTGGATCTCATATTGGTTTTGACTAATGAGTGTCCACACACTTAAGTCATTTACTTAGTTCATGCCAAATAAGTAGTACATGTCGATCACAACATGTATATTATAGAGCATGATGAGTCCATAGTGAGTGCTAAGCCACTCATGTGCCAAGTCACTCAAGTGTTGAGCAAATAGTGTATGCTGAGTGATTTAGGAGCTAAGCAAGTAGTGCATGCTAAGTGATATAGATGTTGAGTCATAGTATAAAAGATAGTATATGCTGAGTATTGGAGACTTTAGATGCCGAGTGAGATAGTTTTGACATAGTTGTTTTTAAAGCCACAAACTACTATGTAAACCATTTTTTGGGCTGACTAAAGATTGAATTATGATATTTTGGAGATAATTACAAATCTTATGTTGGATTCCTAATGTAAATACATGTAGCCAATTAGAAAAAAGGAAGGATTAAGTAGAAAAATGGATAATCACATCCATTGATTCATACCTAACACTAAGTCACCTAGGTCTTCTTAAGGAGTACAAACCCTAAACTATCTAGAGGGTGGAGAAGGAGTAAGAGAGAAATTTGCATGTGCAAATAGAGCATTCATGGTGATTAAGGAATTATGATCTAAGATTGCATTAAAGAATCAATTAAAGGAGAATAAAGGAAGGGAAGAGCATACAGTAGAGAGACATTTGATCAAGAAGGATCAAGAAGACATCACTTTAGAGGTGATATGTCATCATGCAGTCAAGTGCTAACCATGAGATCATTGTTGAATCATTCTAGCAAGTGAATTAGTCAAATATCTTAACAGAGTAGTCCTAACAGGTTGTATATTGTGAGTTAAATTCCTTTAGCAAGGCACACTTCTAACAAGGTGAGACCTAATAGGTCTTTGTAAGAATTTAGAAGGGTAGACCTTTCACAAGGTAGATCATGTCTCATGATCAAAATATTGTAACCTTCATTGGATACACTTTATTACTATAGTAGTGAAGATTTGTGGGTGTCATCCCAACCTCAATTTTACCTTCTCATTGGAGGGTTTCTTGGTAATCATATCTGGTGTCATATGTGTGTGAATGTTTATATGCTTACATGTTTTAGATGTACATGCTTTACATTTTATTTCAGTTTACACATTGAATGCATGAGATGGATGTGTGGTGAAATTTTTATGGGTCCAAGTTTTAACTATTGATTCTCACCCCCTCCCCACCCCCCACATTTTAACTATTGATTCACCACCCCCACCCCCCCACAAGAAGTTTACCTTTCCTAATTGTAATTCCAAAAATTGGTATCAAAGCCTTGTTCTCTAAAAGAGAATCCTTGTAGATTTGACGAAAGATCTTGAAATGGATGTCTACAATTGGGAAAGACTATTGAGAATCAAGAGATTGAAATACATCTCATTCTACATCAACTGAATAAAGCAAGAGAAGAACTAAAAAAATCTTTGAAGAGAAGGAAGGAAATTGCTATTGTAGAGAATGACACACAATACAAAGTGATAGATGCTACTCAGCTATTTTTTGATGGAGACTCTAATGAATTTGATGTAGTAGTTGTAGATCTAATGAAAAAGAATAGAGCCCAAGATGAGGAAATCAAAAATCTCAAGTTAGAGCAAGAATCACAAGCCATATTGCTATGTGAGGTAATTGAATAGAAGAAGAAAGCCATTGAAGAAAAAGCCATGATTGAAGAAGGAAAAAGAATTTTGGCCAGCAAAATGGAAGAGAACTCATCAAAGCTAACCAAGGTTTCCAACATGCAATTGGATATACTAAGTCAAATGATGAATGCCAACTATGAGCTAAATGTCAAGGACATTGAGATAACATCATTGAAGTTGCAAAATGGGCAATTGAAAAGTGACCTAAAAAGGAAAAAGGAGTTTGCTAAAAGTTTCAATAATCCTAATGAAGCCATCAAATACTTTAAGCAACTATTGAGATGCCCTAGATCCAATAATGACACATCTGGACTGAAATACACAACCACTAAAGAAGGAGACTCATCCAAAAGAATTGAAGAAAGGAACAACAAATCTAAGGATTCAAAACCTACTTTTAATAATTGTGGTAAGAAAGGACATATTGCTAATGTGTGTAGGAGAAGAACTAAAAAATAGAATGTCAATCATGAGAGCATGGTTCACTATCATAAGTGCAACAAACAAGGTCATCAGGCACATGAATGTAGAACCAAGACCATGAACACACAAAGATTTGAAGGATATTGCTATAACTGTTAGAAGTATGGACATAGAGATTTTGAGTGCAAATCCCAACCCATGTAGTCATCAAATAGTCAAAAAAATGTAAGGAACAATGGAAACTCTTAT
Organism: Cupressus sempervirens; assembly: GCA_028749045.1. Taxonomy (NCBI): domain Eukaryota; kingdom Viridiplantae; phylum Streptophyta; class Pinopsida; order Cupressales; family Cupressaceae; genus Cupressus; species Cupressus sempervirens. The sequence continues at coordinate 742,008,978 of CM053789.1, read as the reverse complement.
AACTGGGATTATAATACAAGATATAGTTGTCAAGAATATGGACATGTTCTTGATAATTGTATTAGGACACACTTTAGAGGTGACTATAAAAGGTAGTTGATTCAAACCACATATTTTAGCTATTTTAAGATGTTGGAAATAGAGATGGAGTAACTGAGAGGGGAGGGGTGAATTAGTTACCACAAAAATAAATCCGCAGATCCTTAGATGTCTTAAAATATAGTTGCTACTGATACTCAGTAACCATACAAATAAATGTTGAAACTTGATAGATGTTCTGTTAACTTATTAAGCATTTAAAGTGATTAACATGCATGCATAAAGGAAATAACATGAACACAAGAGACACGAGATTTAACGTGGAAACCCAATTTGAGAAAAACCACCAAGTAACTAGTTACCAATTTTTACTCTTCTGAAGTGAGCCCTGTTAGGAGCCAACCCTGTTAAAGGTTACAAAACACACTGTTAGGTGTGACCCTCTTAGAGGATTTAATCACCTTGTAAGGAGTGGCCTTGTTGGAGGTCTTAAGAACAATTCAACTGAATTGTCACCTTGTTAGAGGATTTATAAAATGGTTATTAAACCAACTCGATTAAGAGATTTGAATCACCGTTACAATGATTAGAAAGCAACAATGAAGTGATCTGAAATATATGCAACTTATCTTTGCTGAATACAGATCTTTGTTCTGCTTCACTAGATCCTCACTGATCGAATACAACTTTGCAGCTCCTTAAGGATATCTAATCCTTTCACAACATTTGCTCATATCTTCAATATCTGCTTATTCTATTCATACATTCGCACTCTTATGCATCCACACTCTTACATTTTTTAAATTCACAACTTGACCTTTCATATATACCTTGCAGATTGTCAAGTTAGCTCAATTACAAGTTACAACAACTGAAAATATTAAATCAGTCGGCTACAAACATTGCACAAAACAATTAAGCTTAATTCTTTAGAATAATAAAATTCTTCGCTGCCCGACCCAGCTTGATGACCATTGCTCCAGAATGGTTTCCCCAGTGTTAATCAAGTGGAGCTTGGTAAACACTACAAACCTTGCAACTTCCTTTAGAGATCGAGTTAACTCGATAAACACTAACCTTCCTTTGCTTACCGAGTGAGCTCGGTAAAAGCTAACTTTCTCTTTGATGATCGAGTGAACTCGATAGATATTGACTTTCCCTTTGTTAACCTTGGGAGCTCGATTAACATTAACTTTCTGCTACAAAATCCTTTGATGCCCGAGTGAGCTCGGTAAGAGCTAACTTACTGTGTAATGTTCAGGAATGCTCGGTAGTCACTATAAATTTCTTTGCTAACCATCTAAGCTCGATAGACTCTGCCTAATGGCTGATATGACATTTGTGTAACATCAAAGACAATACACAATTAATAATTATATCCAACAATCTCCCTCTTTGGCATTGATGGCAACACAACATGTCATATCAGAATGAAATTTGAAAACAAATCTTTCTTTTATTTGGCAACACAATATGTCAACATAACAATTCTCCCTCTAAAATAGAAAACTCTCCCTCTTACAATAATCTCCTTCTATGAAGGAATTACATAGCAAGCTTTTTATCTTAAACAAATTTCAAAGAGATATGACAGTAAAACTCTCCCTCTTTGACAACACATGCCAAAGACAACTCAACTCAAATGAATTTTAGTGTACCTTACTAATTCATATGCAATATTTTTTGATTATGTTGCATCAACTGATAGATCATCATCCTGGTATGAGTTGATGCATCACTAAAACTTCATTTTAGTGAGCTTTAGATAGGGGAGTGACCCCTAACTTACCTCTTAGATACAAGAATGCATCCTTAGATAATGGTTTTGTGAATATTTCAACAATTTGTTCCTTTGTATGAACATATTCCAATCTGATCTTCTTATCTTGCACCAATTCTCTAATAAAATGATATTTTATTGCAATGTGCTTAGTTTTGGAATGCATCACTGGATTCTTAGATATGTTGATTACACTTGTATTATCACAGAACATAACAATTGATTCTTTGATTTCCACCTTCATGCCTTCCAACAGCTATTTAAACCAAACAATATTAGAACAATTTTTTGTTACAACAACATACTCTACCTCTGTTGTAGATTGGGATGTACAATTCTTCTTTTTTCTTGTCCAAGAAACCAACCTCTTTCCAAAAAAGAATGCACCTCCACTTGTACTTTTTCTGTCATCAAGGTTTCCTGCCCAATTAGCATCAGTAAACACTTTCAAATCTAGATTACCTCCAAATTTGTACCATAAACCATACTCTTTAGTTCCTTTCAAATATCTCATTATTCTTTTGATTGCCATATTGTGATTTTCTCTTAGTTTTTCTGAAAATCTTGCTACAATACCAACTGCAAGGGCAATATCTGGCCTAGTATGAACTACATACTATAACTTTCCAATCATGGATCTATACAATGTTTCATCTACTTCTTTTGATTCATCTTCCTTGGTAAGTTTTAATCTGGTACACATAGGAGTCCCAACTAGTTTACAATCTTTCATTCCAAACTTTTTCAATATCTCCTTGATGTATTTTGATTGAGTGATGTAGATACCATTTTTATTCTGTTGAATTCGAAGACCAACAAAGAATTTGATCTCTCCAAACATAGACATTTCAAATTCATTGTTCATTTGTTTTGAGAATTCTTTTCAAAGATCATCATTCCCTATGAAAACAGTATCATCTACAAATATTTATGCCAAGACAATCTTATTATTTGGTCCTTCCTTTATATACAAGCTATTGTTATCATTAGTTCTTTGAAAACCAATCTGAATAAGATAGTTATGCAATATTTCATACCATGCTCTAGGGGCTTGTTTCAGACCATACAGTGCCTTGTGTAATTTGCAGACCATGTTCTTCTTATCTAGATCAACAAAACCTTCAGGTTGTTCAATGTAAACTTCTTCATCCAGTATACCATTGAGGAATGTTGACTTGACATCCATCTGATAAACTTTGTATCCTTTAAATGTAGCATATGCAAGTAAGGTTCTGACTCCTTCCAATCTTGCAACAAGAGCAAAAGTTTCTTTACAGTCTATTCCTTCTTCTTGAGCATATCCTTTGCATACTAGTCTAGCTTTGTTTCTTGATACCTTACCATCTTCATCCAATTTGTTTCTTAATACCCACTTAGTTCCAATCACATTTTTGACTTTAGGTCTAGGTACAAGAGTCCATGTCTTATTTTTTTTCTATCTGCACTATCTCTTCATTCATAGCCTCAATCCAACTATCATTTCCCAATGCATCTTTGATATTTCTAGGTTCAAAATTAGCAAGTAAACAAGTACCTTTCAACTTATTTCTTGTCATGGTTCCTTCAAATTTATCTCCAATGATCTAATCTACTGAATGATGTGTCCTGACATACTTAGCTAATATAGGTTCCTTTCCTTCTGAATGAATTTCATTATTATCCTCTTGCATTTCAACTTTAGGTTCTGTCTGTTCTAGCTCGGTAGATATTTGCTCGGTAGATGTTGGCTCGGGTCCTTCAAACTTGGTAGACACTTGCTCAGTAGACACTGAAATTAACTCGGTTTGTTGTGGCTCGGTTTGAACTTCCTGTAACTTGGTTACAGATGACTCGAGAGTAGAAGATTCATGATTCTCTGATGTAACTGGTACTGTATCAGGTTGAATGAAGACAAACCTTTTATAATTTTTTGGTTCCCTTTTGCTTTCTTCTTCAGTCCTTTCTGCAAACTCATCAACTTTCACATGTGCACTTTCTATGACTTTGTGAGTAGACAAGTTCAAACATTTATATGCCTTACTTTTGCATGAGTATCCAAAGAATATACCTTCATCACTTTTCACATCAAATTTTCCTTTTCTAGATTCTTTCAAAATGTAACATTTACTTCCAAATACTTTAAGGTAACTTTCATTAGGTTTATAGCCATACCATAACTCATAGGGAATTTTGAATGAGTCTTTTTTCATCTATACTCGGTTCATGGTATGAACTACAGTGCTGATAGCTTCCTTCCAGTATTTGATAGCAATGCTCTTTTCAATCATTAAAGTTCTTGCATAATCCATGATGGATCTATTCCTTCTTTCAGCTTTTCCATTTTGTTGGGGCATTCTAGGGGCTGATATCTATCTTTTGATTCCTCTTTCAATGAAAAAGTTATTAAACTCATGTGAAATGAATTCTCCATCTCTGTCTGACCTCAAGCATTTTAATCTTTTCCCTGTTTCCTTTTCTACTCTGGCCAAATACCATTTGAACTTTTCAAATACTTCTGATTTGTTTCTTAGATACATGACTGTCATTATTCTTGAGTAATCATCAACAAAAAGAATGAAGAACTTTTCTCCAGTATAGCTTTCAATTCCAATGGGTCCACATAAATCAGTATGCACAATTTCTAATATATCTTCAGACTGATAGTTTTTACTTTTAAAACTAGTTTTTCCCATTTTACCAATATGACAATTTTCACATAGACCAACCTCAGGTTTCTTTATGTTAAGAAGGCCTCTTACTTTCTTGAATTTTCTTATCTTTACCAAATTATCAAATTTTACATGACACAACCTTTTATGCCATAACTAACTTTCTTCAACTTGAGCAATGAAACATGAACATTCATCTAGTTCAAGATAGAACAAGTTACCTTTAGTTTGAGTACCTAATCCAATCAGCTTTCCTTTGCCATCTAGCAGTCTTGCTTTACCATGAATGAATTCTACTTGGCATCCATTATTGAGTATTTGTGCCACACTTAACAAATTATGCTTTAGTCCTTCTACCCAATAGGCATTATCACATATAAGTTCTTTGGTTAGAGAGATTCTCCCTCTTCCTTTTATACAACAAGGTTCATTGTTACCAAATCTTACACTGCCACCATCATAGTCTTCAAAGTATTCAAACTTAATTTTGTCACTAGTCATGTGATGAGAACAACCACTATCTATGATCCATGTATCATTTTTTCTCATATGAGAAATGAGTTCCATTTCTTCATCATTATCAGATTCATCTTTCACAGCAATGTAGACAATTTCATCTTCTTCTTCATCATTAGAATCATTAGAATCTTTAGCCATAAAACATATTTTATTACCTTTATCATTGAATGATCTGAAGTCTTTCTTGCCATTGAACTAGTATCCTTTCTTCTTATCTTTATTCTGCTTCTTTCGACACCTAGCAGCAATATGACCAACTTCTTCATATGAAAAACACATTAGAGGTACTTTACCTTTGTATTTTCCTCTGCCTTTAGAGTATTTCCTTGCTAGAAGGGCTTCTATTACTTCAAGATCACTGTCTAAACTTTGGTCTAATTCATCTTCACTATCTTACTGAGATTCCTTTTTCCTTTTGCCTTTCGACTTGAGTGAAAGCTTGGCTTCAAATGTTGATTCAATGTTCTTTGAAGCTAGAACATATTTATCAAAGTTGTCTAGTTCAAATGCAGTCAATTGCATTTGAACTATAGCCTCTAGATTTATCTTATGATTTGCTTCACATCCTCTTTCTTGAATTGCATAAATGGGAAGTAGAGTTCTAAGAACTTTACTTATAACTGTCTCTTCCTTGATATCTCCTCCAGATGCTTTGATTGCACTAACACATGCTTTGACTCTTTCAACATATTTTGCAATGTTTTCATCCTCTCTCATCCTCATTTGATCAAATTGTCCTCTCAAACTTTCTGCTTTGGCTCTTCTAACATTATCATCTCCTCCATAGATCTCTTTCAGCTTTTCCCACATTTCAAAAGAAGATTTGTAGTCCTTGATATCATAAAATTCTTCATAACTCAGAGTAGATGCTATATCTATCATCATAATGTTGTGGGTCTTCTTTTTAGCAATATCATTGATAGATAGTGTACCAGCTAGTTATGCATATTTTTCATCAAGGTATTTTAGTCCTGTATCTCCAATAGAAGCTAGATGAAGTTTCATCAACCCTTGCCATGCTAAGAAGTTGTCCCTATTAAGTCTTAGAATTTCTCTCTTATAAGACATCCTGATCTTTAGCTTAGATCCTTGAAATCTTATCCTGCAAGCACCAAAAGCTCTGATACCAATTGTTTGAAATAGAGATGGAGTAACTGAGAGGGGAAGGGTGAATCAGTTACCACAAAAATAAATCTACAGATCCTTAGATGTCTTAAAATATAGTTGCTACTAATACTCGGTAACCATACAAATAAATGTTGAAACTTGATAGATGTTCTATTAACTTATTAAGCATTTAAAGTGATTAACATGCATGCATAAAGGAAATAACATGAACACAAGAGACACCAGATTTAACGTGGAAACCCAATTTGGGAAAAACCACCAAGTAACTAGTTACCAATTTTCACTCTTCTGAAGTGAGCCCTATTAAGAGCCAACCCTGTTAAAGGTTACAAAATACACTGTTAGGTGTGACCCTGTTAGAGGATTTAATCACCCTATAAGGAGTGGCCTTGTTGGAGGTCTTAAGAAAAATTCAATTGAATTATCACTTTGTTAGAGGATTTACAAAATGGTTGTTAAACCAACTCTGTCAAGAGATTTGAATCACTGTTACAATGATTAGAAAGCAACAATGAAGTGATCTAAAATATATGCAACTTATCTTTGCTGAATATAGATCTCTGTTCTACTTCACTAGATCCTCACTGATCGAATACAACTTTGCAGCTCCTTAAGGATATCTAATCCTTTCACAACATTTGCTCATATCTTCAATATCTGCTTATTCCATTCATACATTTGCACTCTTATGCATCCACACTCTTACATTTTTTGAATTCACAACTTGACCTTTCATATATACCTTGCAGATTGTCAAGTCAGCTCAATTACAAGTTACAACAACTAAAAATATTAAATCAGTCGGCTACAAATATTGCACAAAACAATTAAGCTTAATTCTTTAGAATAATAAAATTATTCACTACCTGACCTAGCTCGGTGACCACTACTCCAGAATGGTTTCCCCAATGTTAACCAAGTGAAGCTTAGTAAACATTGCAAACTTTGTAACTTCCTTTGGAGACTGAGTTAACTCGATAAACACTGACCTTCCTTCGCTTACTAAGTGAGCTCGGTAAAAGCTAACTTACTCTTCGATGATCGAGTGAACTTGGTAGATATTGACTTTCCCTTTGTTAGTCTTGGGAGCTTAGTTAACATTAACTTTCTACTACAAAATCCTTTGATGCTCAACTGAGCTCGGTAAGAGCTAACTTACTATGTAATGTTCAAGAATGCTCGGTAGTCACTATAAATTGCTTTGCTAACCATCTGAGCTTGGTATACTCTGTCTAATGGCTGATATGACATTTGTGTAACATCAAAGACAATACACAATTAATAATTGTATCCAACAAAAGATTGGTCACATCAGTAGATATTGTCCAACAAAATCAAAGGCACCAAGTTGTGAGTTTAATAAAGGCAAAGGCAAGGTTGATGTTGAAAGTATCAAAGATGAAATGAAAAAGACATGGAAGAAGAAAGATGATTGTATCACGTCAAATAGAGAAGGGATCACTTCACCCAATGGGTTAGGTGATCACACCTCATCAAACTAAGCAATTAAGAGGTATGTGGGGCTAATATTTAGAGGTTATGTCATTCATCAGTTCCAATGGATTTAGTACTAAAAAGATTACATTAGCATGAATAAAGATGCAAGATGTCATTAGGAATCCAAGTAAAATCTTTAATCTTTTCATGTTATTTCCAAGCATGAAAAGTTTCATGTATATGCTGAGTGAAATGCAAGAGGATGTCGAGCCATCAGACTGACTAGTTGATGTCAAGCTCATAATGGTTGTTGAGTGAGCCTGAAGTTGGTTGATGCTAATCTTATAGCTATGTAAGCACTCAACATTGATTGTAGGGTTTCAAAATGGTATTTGATCAATTTCAACTCATTTTTCATCATTTTAAAATTGAGAAAGAGCAAGAAGACCAATAGACAATCTAGAAATTCTTTAGAAGTGACTGTAGAAGATTTGTGTAGAAATTCATCACCATTTTGTCTGATCTTGCAAGATATTTATCAAGAGTTGAGATACGATGTTTATATTATTCTAAACCCTAGTTTTGCATTATTGCATCTAGTTCAAAGAATGTAGAGGGTAAGGAGGTTTTGAATGTTTAGTTAGTTAGTAATGAAGTTAAGCAACCTATATTCAAGGCCATACTTGATATTGCTTACAAGAAAGAGCCCTCCAGTGTGTTATCCATGACACCACCAAATATTTTAATGGTGCAAAATGTTAGGAAATTCTATAACTATAAAATTGGTAGTATTAGTAATATGGAGATTAGAGAAGCCTATGATAAACTATGTGATAATGGTTTATTGAAGGAATAATATAATTGTAGAGAGGAAAGGGCTAAATTGTGCCCTAGATTTCCCAAATGTATTCAGAACTAAATGGATAAGAATTGTATTAAGTAGGATACTTGATGGTTCACTATGGCTAGATAATGGACCTATCAAAATAACCAAGAGGATAATCCATAGGGTTATAGGGTATCCAACCCTAGATCAGCCCAAGACTCTGAGAAGTGATTCAAAAGAAGCCATAGAAAACAATACTGGAGTCATATGGAACAAGAGAGGAATGACTATTGACAACATTACTAATCCTTTGATAGACTTTGTTTTTAGATTTATTTCACACAATTTTTACCATTCTAGCATATTAAATAGTGTGCCTTGTATAGCAGTGGATGTCCTTTATAAAATTGTTGAGAAAGATCACACATATGATATTACAGAGCTACAACTACAACAATTGGTGGAGAATCTAGGAGCAATAAGAAGGACTAAGAGTACACAATGCAAATTTGGTTCTATCCTACTATGTATATTCTTTTATGTTAAAAAAACTTTTCCTACATTTGGCATAGTTGCATGGAAAACAAATAGGTTAGTGGTAGTGTAGATTAGTGAGTTCATTGAAAAATTGGGTGAGAACTTTGAGTTATTGACGACAAGCTACTTTGAGGATTTTAAGCAATCAATGAAGAAAAGATTGAGAATTCTAGTGTCACTAGTGGAAAAACATTATGATGAAATTTGTTTCCTTATAGTGCATGCCAACTATGCTTTTTGTTCAAGCTACTACACCAAGGATAAGATGGTTGAGACCCTTAGGATATGAAGTAAATGTGGATGAGGCCTCTACAGCTATCACAGCTTTATTGGTAGAATAAAATGACAAAAATGCTAAGGCATTTGGAAACTATGAGTTGGATAAGTCCAAAAATTTTATAGAACTCAAGACTACTTCTATCATTAAGAAGAAAGAAGTTAGTGAAGAAATTGAAGGCCAAATTTGGTGAAGGTGTCGAGCAGGAGGAAGAAGACATCTAGGCACAAGAACCACTTGCACTCACACAAGGAATGGGAAAAAATTAGAAAGAGGAGGAGATAGAAGTTACTAAAGGTGCCAAGGAAGAAGAAGCCAAGGAAGCACCTACTCCCACTGAACAAAAGAAGAGAAAGGCCAAGGCACAACCTATGGAAAGGGAAAAGAAATATGTCAAACCAAGCCAAACCAAGCCTACAGCACCTACTACAAGGGAAATTGCATGTGTCACTGCTTAAAAGGCCAAGGAGAAAGCAACACTAGCAAAGAAGGAAGTAGGAGTGCAGAAAAAGGCAAGGAGGAAATATATTGCACAAGTTGAATCAGATGAGGAGAAAACTAAATCAAATGACAATGCCCAATTCAAAGTGGTGAGTCACAATCCTCTATTAGACTTATAAAATCTATGTGAAAAATTCAAGAATAGTGCAAACTTATTAGGATTCTCTCATCTAAATTTTGATAATCTTGGTAAAGTGGAGAAGAATCAAGTGGAAGAGGCTATATATGCCATGATTGAAAAATTCAAGAACACCCCACTAGAAATTGTCAAATCAATGCTTAAAATCTTATATGATTAAGTTGAGCAAAAATGGCACCATTGTCTAAACTTGGAGAGATAGAAAAAAGAAACCTCACTGGTACAAGTGATTACAAGACTTAGTAAGGCACAAATTGATAAACCTATGAAGAAATATAAAGTTAGTCTTGTACCTAAATATAGAGCCTTTAGCATATTGCAAAATAACATTGAAGATGTTATTAAGAAGTCCACACAAATGTGGAAAGCAACATATGGGCTTGCTATAGTGAAGGAAAGTGAACAAGAGACATTGAGGTGAAGGATGATGAGGAAGATGGTAGCAATGAAGGTATTATTGAGGGAGGGACAAAAATGCCAACAGATGATAAGGCAATAGCTAAGGTAGAGCAGCAAAAAGAATAGAGTGTACAAGATACACAATTGCCTAATGTTAGCCCTCAACATGTAACAAGTGAAAATACTGAAAAAAAAAATACTTAAGTATGTTTGTGATGTCACAACTCAAAACATCAATCCCCTTATAGAGGAAGATCTCAAGAAGATACTTGATTAGTCTATAATATGGGAAAAACTTTGTGATAATCCTATTTTGGTGAGTGTAGATGAGATCCAAAAATTAGTGACTAGAACAACAACAAGGGAAGAGGTGAATACCCAAGAACCACCTACTATTACCCCTCAAGTCACTCATGTACAACCTTTGGACAAAGTAACTAAAGCTACAGTAGAAAAGGTTCATACAATTAAAAAGGTTGATATAGTTGAGAAGAGAATAGTGGAAACTCAAGTCACTCCAAAAATACAAAGTGGAACATGTCAGATAATCTTATTTGCACCAATAGCACAAGCACAAGGTGCATCACAAGGAATTGTGGAACATAAGGACATGCCTAAAGAGACCGAATTGACTGTTGGATACAATTAAGTAATTGTGTATTGTCTTTGATGTTACACAAATGTCATATCAGTTATCAGACAGAGTCTACCGAGTTCTATCAACCAGAAAAATAGTTTACAGAGTCTACCGAGTTCTATCAACCAGGAAAATAGTTTACAGAGTCTACCGAGCTCAGTTGGTCAGTAAAAGCCTTTTGCAGTGTATACCGAGCATTCCAGTATATCACACGGTGAGTTAGTGTTAATCGAGTTCACTCGGTAAGCTAAGGAAAGTTTAGTTTTTACCGAGATCACTCGGGTATCAAAGGAGTTTGTAATGAATGGTTAGTGTTAACCAAGTTCGCACGATAAGCTAAGGAAAGCTGAGTTTTCATCGAGCTCACTCGGTAGTCGAAGACAGCTTTTACCGAGTCCAGTCGGTTTCCAAAGGAAGTGGCAGGATTACCGAATTTCTCGGTAATTGTAGTTCTTACCGAGTTCTGTCTGTTAACACAGGAAGGAAGCTTTTGTTCTGTATTGACCGAGCAGCGTCGGCCAGTGAAGAATTTTTTTTGTTCAAGCTGACTTAAGAATATGTTTAGTCAAGTTGGTTGGGCAAGCCGACTTTGGAATTGTTTTAACAAGTTGGTTGGCCCGACTTGGTATTATGAATAATATATAAAGAGGTGCTCAAGATGAAAAAAAAGAGATGAGAGAAGGTATATACGGAAAGTGCAAGGAAGTGCAAGGAAGAGACTTGCGTGTGCCTAAGCAGAATTGAGCAGAGGGAAATCTTGGAGCTGCAGAGATATATTTGATCAGTAAGGATCTAGTGGAGCTAAACTGAGATCTGTATTCAGTAAGATAAGTTGCATGTATTTTCAGATCATTCATTGTTGCTTTCTAACCATTGTAACAGTGATTCCAAAATCTCCTAACAGAGTTGGTTTAACAGCCATTTCATAAATCCTTTAACAAGGTGGCAATTCAGTTGAATTGTTCAAAAGACCTCTTACAAGGCCACTCCTAATAGGGTGATTAAATCCTCTAACAGGGTCACACCTAACAGTGTGTTTTGTAACCTTTAATAGGGTTGGCTCCTAACAGGGCTCACTTCAGAAGAGTGAAAATTGGTGACTAGTTGCTAGTGGTTTTTCCCATATTGGGTTTCCACATAAATCTGGTGTCGACTGTGTTAATGATTACTTTCTTTTGCATAGTCGCTTATTTCAGTAAATGCTTCATAAATTAACTAAACACCTATCAAGTTTTAAGCAGTGATTTTTGTAGCAGCAGCAACTAAGTTTAAGGCATCTTTGGGACTTTTAAAAATATTTTTGTGGTAACTGATTCACCCCTCCCCTCTCAATTACACCATCTTCATTTTCCAACAATTGGTATCAGAGCTTTTGGTGCTTGCAGGAGAAGATTTCAAAGATCTAAGCCAAAGATCAAGATGTCTTATAAGAGGGAAATCCCAAGGCTTAACCGAAACAACTTCTCAGCATGGCAGGGATTAAAGAGACTTCATCTAGCTTCCATTGATGACACTGGTCTGAAATATCTTGATGAGAAATATGTAGAACCATCAGGTACATTATCAGTCAATGACATTGCTATCAAGAAGACTCATAACATTATGATGATTGATGTTGCATCTGCCTTGAGTTATGAAGAGTTTGATGATGTCAAAGACTGCACTACTACCTATGAAATGTGGGAAAGACTGAAAGAGATCTATGGTGGAGATGACAATGTCAGAAGAGCCAAAGCTGAAAGTCTGAGAGGATAGTTCGATCAGATGAAAATGAAAGAAGATGAAAATATTGCCAAATATGTTGAAAGAATTAAAGCATGTGTCAGTGCTATCAAAGCTTCTGGAGGAAGTATCAGTGAAGAGACAGTCATAAGTAAAGTTCTTAGAACTCTACTTCCATTTTATGCCATCAGGGTATCAGCCATTCAAGAAAGAAGGTGCGAGGCCAATCACAAGATAAACCTAGAGGCCATAGTTGGAAGATTGACAGCATTTGAATTAGATAATTTTGATAATTGTGTTCCAGCTACAAAGAACATTGAGTCTGCATTTGAAGCCAAGCTTTCACTCAAGGACAAAGGAAAAAAGAAGAAGGAATCTCAGTCAGAAAGTGAAGATCAATCAAATCAAAGCTCTGACAGTGACCTTGAAGTAATTGAAGCCTTACTTGCAAAGAAATATTCAAGAGGAAGAGGTAAATACAGAGGTAAAGTACCCCTAATCTGCTTTTCATGTGAAGAAGTCGGTCATATTGCTGCAAGGTGTCCAAACAAGAAAGATAAAGATCAAAAGAAAGATAATAAATGGAACAGTAAGAAAGATTTCAAATCATTTAAGGATAAAAGTAAGAAATCATGTTTTATGGCTAAAGATTCTAATGATTCTAATGATGAAGAAGAGGATGAGATTGTTTACATTGCTGTAAAAGATGAATCTAACAATGAAGAAATGGCACTCATCTCTCACATAAGTAAGAATGATACATGGATCATTGATAGTGGCTGCTCACATCATATGACTGGAGATAAAACAAAGTTTGATCAATTTGAAGAGTATGATGGTGGCAGTGTAAGATTTGGAAACAATGAACCTTGTTGCATCAAAGGAAAAGGAAGAATCACTCTAACCCAGGAACTTGTATGTGATAATGCTTATTGGGTAGAAGGACTAAAGCACAATTTATTGAGTGTGGCACAGTTACTCAACAATGGACTCAAAGTAGAATTCATCCAAAGCAAAGCAAGACTGCTGAATGGTAAAGGAAAGCTGATTGGATCTGGTATTCAAACTAAAGGTAACTTGTTCTATCTTGAACTTGATGAACATTCATGTTTTATTGTTCAAATAGAAGAGATTTGGTTATGGCATAAAAGATTATGTCATGTGAATTTTGACAATCTGGTAAAGATAAGCAAATTCAAGAAAGTGAGAGGCATTCCTGATTTAAAGAAACCAGAGGTCGGTTTATGCAAGAATTGTCAAATTGAAAAGATGGGTAAGTCTAGTTTCAAAAGCAAAAATTATCAGTCTGAAGATTTATTAGAAATTGTGCATACTGACTTATGTGGACCTATTGAAACTGAAAGCTATACTGGTGAAAAATATTTTATTCTTTTTGTTGATGATTATTCAAGAATGATGACCATCATGTACCTAAGGAACAAATTAGAAGCATTTGAAAAGTTCAAATGGTATTTGGCAAGAGTAGAAAAAGAAATAGGGAAAAGATTGAAATGCCTAAGGTCAAACAGAGGTGGTGAATTTATTTCACATGAATTTAATAACTTTTGTATTGAAAGAGGAATCAAAAGATAGGTTTCAGCACCAGGTACACCTGAACAAAATGGCATAGCTGAAAGAAGGAACAGATCCATCATGGATTGTGCAAGAACCTTGATGATAGAAAAGAATGTTGCTATCAAATACTGGAAGGAGGCTATCAGTACAGCAGTTCATACCTTAAACTGAGTACAGTTAAAAAAGGACTCATTCAAAACTCCCTACGAAATATGGTATGGCTATAAACCCAATGTAAGTTATCTGAAAGTATTTGGAAGAAAATGTTATATCTTGAAAGAATCTAGAAAAGGAAAATTTGATGTAAAAGGTGATGAAGGTATATTTCTTGGATACTCATGTAAGAGTAAAGCATATAGATGCTTAAACTTATCTACTCACAAAGTCATAGAAAGTATACATGTAAAAGTTGATGAATTTGCAGAAAAGACTGAAGAAGAAAGCAGAAAAGAACCAGAAGATTACAAAAGATTTGTCTTCAGTGATTCGGATATAATATCAACTGCATCTGAGAATCAAAAATCTTCTTCTACCGAGTCATCACTAACCGAGTTGCAGGAAACATCTACCGAGCCAACATCTACCGAGCCAACGTCTACCGAGTCAGAAAATACCAAGTTAGAGATTACCGAGCCTGAGGTAACCGAGTAGGTACATACCGTGCCAGTAAATACCGAGCCAGACCAAACCGAGCAAAGAGGAGAAATGCAAGAAGATAATGACAAAAATCATCCAAAAGAAAAAGAACCTGTTCTAGCCAAATATGTCAGGAGACATCATTCAACAGATCAGATCATTGGAAATAAATCTGATGGAACCATCACAAGAAGTAAGTTGAAGGGTACTTGTTTACTTGCTGATTTTGAACCTAGAACTATCAAAGATGCATTAGAAAATGATAATTGGATTGAAGCAATGAATGAAGAAATAGAGCAGATAGAGAAAAACAAAACATGGACTCTTATACCCAGGCCTAAAGACAAAAATGTAATCGGTACAAAGTGGGTTTTCAGAAATAAGTTGGATGAAAATGGTAAAGTATCAAGAAACAAAGCTAGATTAGTGTGCAAAGGATATTCTCAAGAAGAAGGCATAGATTATGGAGAAACTTTTGCTCCCGTTGCTAGATTGGAAGGTGTTAGAACCTTATTAGCATATGCTTCCTACAAAGGATTTAAAGTTTATCAAATGGATGTCAAGTCAGCATTTCTAAATGGTATACTAGATGAAGAGGTCTACATTGAACAACCTAAAGGTTTTATTGATCCAGATAAAAAGAACATAGTTTGCAAATTGCACAAGGCATTGTATGGTCTGAAACAAGCCCCTAGAGCATGGTATGAAAGATTGCATAGCTATCTTATTCAAATTGGATTTCAAAGAAATAATGATAACAGTAGTTTGTATATCAAGGAAGGACCAGAAAATAAGATTGTCCTGGCAGAAATATTTGTAGATGATACTATTTTTACAGGGAATGATGATCTTTGCAAAGAATTTTCAAAACAAATGAGCAAGGAATTTGAAATGTCAATGTTCAGTGAAATCAAATTCTTTGTGGAACTTCAAATTCAGCAGAACAAGAATGGCATCTACATCACTCAAACAAAATATATCAAAGAGATATTGAAAAAGTTTGGTATGGAAGACTGTAAACCAGTTGGAACTCCCATGTGTACTGGACTAAAACTTACCAAAGAAGATGATTCAAAGGAAATAGATCAGACATTGTACAGATCTATAATTGGAAAGTTGCAATATGTAGTTCATACTAGGCCAGATATTGCTCTTGCAGTTGGAATTGTGGCAAGATTTTCAGCCAAACCAAGATAAAATCACATGATGGCAATCAAGAGAATAATGAGATATCTGAGAGGAACTGAAGATTATGGATTATGGTATAAACTTGGAGGAACTTAAAAGTGTTTACTAATGCTGATTGGGCAGGAAACCTTGACGACAAAAAAAGCACAAGTGGGGGTGCATTCTTTCTTGGAAAGAGGTTGGTTTCTTGGATAAGCAAAAAGTAAAACTGTACAGCTCAATCAACAGTAGAGGCAGAGTATGTTGCTGCAGCAGTAAACTGTTCTAATATTGTTTGGTTCAAGCAATTGCTACAAGGCATGAAGATGGAAATCAAGAAACCAGTCGTCATGTTTTGTGATAACACAAGTGCAATCAATATATCTAAAAATCCAATAATGCATTCTAAGACTAAGCACATTGCAATCAAGTATCACTTTGTCAGAGAATTGGTGCAGGACAAGGAAATCAGATTGGAATATGTACATACAAAGGAACAGATTGCTGACATATTCACAAAGCCTTTACTTAAGGATGCATTTTTGTATCTCAGAGGTAAGTTAGGGGTTATTCCCCTATTTGAAGTTCACTAAAATAAGTTTTAGTGATGCATCAGCTCTTACAAAATTGAACAATCATCAGTTGATGCAGCAAATCAAGGAAATATTGCATATGAATCAGTACTAAAGGTACAATGAAATTCATTTGAAATTAGATGGTCTTTGGCATGTGTTGTCAAAGAGGGAGAGTTTTACTATCATATCTTTTCCGAAATCTAAAATTTGATTAAGTAATTTCTTCACAGAGGGAGATTATTGTAAGAGGGAGAGTTCTCTATCTTAGAGGGAGAATTGTTAATTGTGTTGTGTTGCAGAAGACTTGCTTTCAAATTTCATTTCTACTATGACATGTTGTGTTGCCATCAATGCCAAAGAGGGAGATTGTTGGATACAATTAAGTAATTGTGTATTGTCTTTGATGTTACACAAATGTCATATCAGTTATCAGACAGAGTCTACCGAGTTCTATCAACCAGGAAAACAATTTACAGAGTCTACCAAGTTCTATCAACCAGGAAAATAGTTTACAGAGTCTACCGAGCTCAGTTGGTCAGTAAAAGCCTTTTGCAGTGTATACCGAGCATTCTAGTATATCACACGGTGAGTTAGTGTTAACCGAGTTCACTCGATAAGCTAAGGAAAGTTTAGTTTTTACCAAGATCACTCGGGTATCAAAGGAGTTTGTAACAAATGGTTAGTGTTAACCGAGTTCGTACGGTAAGCTAAGGAAAGCTGAGTTTTCACCGAGCTCACTCGGTAGTCGAAGACAGCTTTTACCAAGTCCAGTCGGTTTCCAAAGGAAGTGGCAGGATTACAAAATTTCCTGGTAATTGTAGTTCTTACCGAGTTCTGTCTGTTAACACAGGAAGGAAGCTTTTGTTCTGTATTGACCGAGCAGCGTCAGCCAGTGAAGAATTTTTTTTGTTCAAGCCGGCTTAAGAATATGTTTAGTCAAGTTGGTTGGGCAAGCCGACTTTGGAATTGTTTTAACAAGTTGGTTGGGCCAACCTGGTATTATGAATAATATATAAAGAGGTGCTCAAGATAAAAAAAAAGAGATGAGAGAAGGTATATACGGAAAGTGCAAGGAAGTGCAAGGAAGAGACTTGCGTGTGCCTAAGCAAAATTGAGCAGAGGGAAATCTTGGAGCTGCAGAGATATATTTGATCAGTAAGGATCTAGTGGAGCTAAACTGAGATCTGTATTCAGCAAGATAAGTTGCATGTATTTTCAGATCATTCATTGTTGCTTTCTAACCATTGTAACAGTGATTCCAAAATCTCCTAATAGAGTTGGTTTAATAGCCATTTCATAAATACTTTAACAGGGTGGCAATTCAGTTGAATTGTTCAAAAGACCTCTTACAAGGACACTCCTAATAGGGTGATTAAATCCTCTAATAGGGTCACACCTAACAGTGTGTTTTGTAACCTTTAACAGGGTTGGCTCCTAACAGGGCTCACTTCAGAAGAGTGAAAATTGGTGACTAGTTGCTGGTGGTTTTTCCCATATTGGGTTTCCACGTATATTTGGTGTCTACTGTGTTAATGATTACTTTCTTTTGCATAGTCGCTTATTTCAGTAAATGCTTCATAAATTAACTAAACACCTATCAAGTTTTAAGCAGTGATTTTTGTAGCAGCAGCAACTAAGTTTAAGGCATCTTTGGGACTTTTGAAAATGTTTTTGTGGTAACTGATTCACCCCTCCCCTCTCAGTTACACCATCTTCATTTTCCAACATTGACATCAAGGGTGAAGGAGAAAGTTGCAATTCAAGCCTTGGTAACTTTACCAATATCTAGCACACCTTCAAGTTAAACTCTTCAGAAGTCAAGCACAAATGAAACACAATTGTAAATCTCAGTTTCGAGTCCTAGTTCATCAAAGGCTAAAGAAGTGATACAATATGGAAATGTGAGCCTTGATGAAGAGATTGTGTTACCCAAATATGACTATGACACAATGACCATAGAGCAGATGGGTATTTTGCAACAAGCCCTAGCCAGAAAGAAGCATCCAGAACTGCTCAGAAGGGAGCACATGAAAAAGTAGGCATTGCTAGACATAAAAGACATATTTTTAGATGCATTTATTCTATTTACTCCATATGAGACCAAGCCATTCATTGAACAATTGACACATATAGTTGAAAAGGTTAGTGATGTAGACCTTGATAATAATGCAAAATTGTTAGAGTGGTTAGAAAATAAATGAGAGATAAAGTAAATGAGAAATATCAGGTGACATAGCACTAACACAAGTTGCATTATCAACTAAGGTTGAGGATGTGAAGAAGGTACTTGATAAATTTTTCTCATTGTACACTAAATTGGGTAAACCTACACTCTTCACCCAAGAAACTAGAAGTCACATTTTGAGTTTGGAAAGTCAAATTAATTCATTAGGTGCAAAATTGCCTATGAATCCAGCTCAAAGTGAAAAGCACTTTAGAGCTTTGCTACAAACCCAGAGTAAGTTAGCTACATTGTCTACAAATGAGGCCAATATAATGGCCAAACTAATTAGAATCTAGACAACATTAACCCCACATATAGAAATTTTGCATAAGGATCCAAGTTATGTTGAAACGCTCATGAAGAAAGACCCCAATCTTTAAACATTAGATAGCTTAGACCACCTTATTATTGAGCTAGCTATCCAAATCAAGTCTTTGTATCTAGCATGTGAGAATTGGGATGCTGCTCTCATGATTATCCTAGATGTCCATAAATCTTTTTTGGACAAACACCCTATAAGTGTATAGCCCATTGACATAAGTGTCAAAAAGGGGGAGAGTGAGATAAAGGGGAATAGTAAGAAAAGTGTGAGAGTACTAAAGGGGGAGAAATAGAAATTTTGGATAGATAAAGAGGAGATAGAGAAGCATGAGAGTAGAGAGTAAGAAAAAGGACAAAGTAACAAATAGAATAAGCTAAGGGGGAGTAGGCAAAGAAACAGGGAAAGAAGAGAAATAGCATGAAGTCAAAGAGTATCATTTGAGGCACATTTACTTAGTAGAAGTGAAAAAATTTAGATACATAATAGACCTATCAACTTAGGGGGAGTTATCAAATTTTGAGGTATACAAGATATTGCAAAATATTGAAATTTTGAAGTTTTGTATATCAGCTGAGTTAGAGATATGGTGTGCTCATAAGGATAAGGATATTAAAGCATGACCAAGTTTTTTTAACACTCATGTCAAAGGAGAAAATTGTTGATCTTAGATTGATTTTCACTAATGAGTTTCCACACACTTAATTCATTTACTTAGTTTATGCCAAACAAGTAGTACATGTTGAGCACAACATGTATATTATAGAGTATGTCGATTCCATAGTGAGTGTCAAGCCACTCATGTGCCAAGTCACTCAAGTGTTGAGCAAAAAGTGTATACTAAGTGATTTAGGAGCCAAGCAAGTAGTGCATGTTGAGTAATACAAGTGTCGAGTCATAGTATAAAAGATAGTATATGCCAAGCATCAGAGACTTTAGATGCCAAGTGAGATAGCTTTGACATAGTTGTTTGTAAAGGCACAAACTACTATGTAAACAATTTTTTAGCCAACTAAATATTGAATTACAATATTTTGGAGATAAGGATGATTCTTATATTGGATTCCCAATGTAAATAAATGAAGCCAATCAAAAAAAGGGAAGGATTAAGCGAAAAAATAGATGAATCACAGTCATTGATTCATACCTGGCCCTAAGTCACCTAAGTCTTCTTAAGAAGGAAAATCCCTAAACTATCTAAAGGGTAGAGAAGGAGTAAGAGAGAAGTTTGCATATGCAAACAAAGCATTCATGACGACTAAGGAGTTATGGTCTAAGATTGCATTGCAAAATTAGTTAAAGTAAAATAGAAGAAGGGAAGAGCATATAGCAGAGAGACATCTGATCAAGAAGGATTAAGAAGACATTAGTTTAGAGGTGATCTATAATCATGCAATCAAATGCTAAATGTAGGATCAGTGTTGAATCATTCTAGCAGGTGAATTAGTCAAATCTCTTAACAGAGTAGTCCTAACATGTTGTATTGAAATCCTCTAACAAATTGGCTACTTAATTGTGAGTTAAAGTCCTTTAGCAAGGCACACTTCTAAAATAGTATTTTAAAGCATTTAACAAGGAAAAACTTTCACAATGTAGATCATGTCTCATGATCAAAACATTGTAACCATAATTGGATACACTTTATTATTGCAGTAGTGAAGATTTTTGGGTGTCATCCCCACCCTAGTTTTACCTTCTCTTTAAAGGGTTTCTAGGTAATCATATTTGGTGTCATATGTGTGTGTGTGAATGTTTATATGCTTACATATTTTAGATGTGCATGCTTTACATGTTATTTCAGTTTACACATTGAATGCATGAGATAGATGTGTGGTGAATTTTTTATTGGTCTAAGTTTAAACTACACATTCACCCCCCCTGCCTCAAAAGTTTACCTTTCATAATTGTAATTCTAACATGATTTCCTTTTGATCTATGAGATCCTGGACATAATATTTGAGTTGCATACACTAAATGGTGAGAAGCCCTTTTATACGATAAAATTTGCAAAACTTATTTTCTCTATACCAAGGTTCCCTTCATTGATTGTGATCTAATGGCTACATATACAAATGTTGGATAAGATTTTCTTTGGCTAATTTCTCAAAAATGGTATCAAAGGGTTCATCCAAAGGGGTGTATACCCAAGGCTATGATTGGACATGCGGCTTTTGGTTGGCTACAATAGTGATGGCATTAGTTTGATTTTGAGGATTGTGTTCTTGTGTGGTGTGTTGAGAGGGAGGTTGTTGGTATGTATTATGTTGGTAATTTGGTT
Organism: Cupressus sempervirens; assembly: GCA_028749045.1. Taxonomy (NCBI): domain Eukaryota; kingdom Viridiplantae; phylum Streptophyta; class Pinopsida; order Cupressales; family Cupressaceae; genus Cupressus; species Cupressus sempervirens. Next base: position 741,987,615 of record CM053789.1, on the reverse strand, counting down.
GTTATTGTTGTTGTTGAGGTATTTTATTATAAGAAGTGTTTGGTGTACTAGGTGATGGTCCAACTATGTGAACATTTTGCTTGTCTATAGCCCCATTGATAACTATTTTTGTTCCAGTACCATGGTTTTTCATTGTATTGGCCTCGGTCTTGGGTGTTTTATTTGTAGATCTTAATAACACCACCTTTAATGAGTCCTTCCTCAAGGGTCATACCCTTTTCTTTGTTGTCTTTGTATGTTTGGAGATAATTCATGATCATATGATGTGCAAGTCTACGATGGGCATTGTTGATGAACATTTTAATGAGGTGACACTCTAGGATGGTATAACAGATCTATTTTATGAGAGTTTTCTATCTCTGCAAGTAATCTACAAGGCTTTCTCCTCCCTTTTGTTTGTTTTGAACTAGATCAACTATAGATAGCTTAGTTTCAACTAGATAAGTGTATTGGGCTACAAAGGTCTCTAATAGTTCAATGAAATTTTTGATGGTGCCTTGAGGAATCTAACAGAACCACTCAAGAGTAGGCCCTCGTAGACTTTTTGGAAAAATTTGCATGAGGAAAATGTCATTATAAGCCACTTCCTAGTAGTGCATATAAATCTCTTTGACATGCATGACCGGATCACCCTTCCCTCTAAATTTGTCAAAGTTTGGGATTTCAACGTGTTTAGCGAAAGGTTTCATCATTATAGTCTTTTTGAAAGGGTATGGACAATCATTAAACTAGAAAGTTTTGGATTCTTTTCCATCCTTGAGTTCCTTGAGATCATTTTTCATCTCTTCCCATTTAGATTTTATAGGTGGCATAACTGATGCCCATAATCTTGATGTGAGGTATGTAGTGGATGCTATAGGTTGATATGGAAAACCTTTATTTCAATATGGTGATGGTTGGAATATGGGTTGTGAGACTATTGGGACAGATTTTATGGGTTGTTGGAATGGAGGTTGGGCATACTATTGCATCTATTGGGTTCTAATGTTGGTATGGGAGTTCTAGTTGGGATATATAAGTATGCGATTGATGTCTGGATAAATAACTTTACATAGGTGCCTGGATATATTATTGATGTGATTATTTTGTCCAAAAGGAAAGTAGTGTAGGTAGTACATGGGCCATGCTCTAAGAATGTATACCCTACACAATATATGTTGGTTGTGCTCTTGCTTGAGAAAGAAACTAAGTGTTAACTTGAGATAAATAGTTGGTGTAGGAAAAGGTGTTTATAGCTACTTGTTGTGACTATGGGATGGTTTGGGTACTTCCTAAGGGTGGCATAGAAAAGTAGTTGGTGATGAGTGGTAACAACTACACTAGAGGTGGAAGGGATGGATGTGATCAGAACATAGGTACAGATGTAGTACTAAAGGGAAAACTTGTTGTAGACCCTTATGCTTGCCCAAAACTCCAAGGTCCAAGTGGAAATGAAGCAGTAGTACTTTGGCTTGTGATAAATTGGTTGATAGTGATGTTGGGTGGGATGGAAGATGTACTTGACCCAAATGAAGGCATTCCTATAGTGTATTGGTATGTGGATTGGATGTGGCCTATGGAGAAAGGGAAGATGTAGTACTACTAGGTGGGAAAGGAAAGTATTGTGAAACTGGGATAGGGGTGGTAGAAGAAAGTGCAAATGGTATAGTTCTACTTGTTTGGGATGTGGTGTGGATTAAGGGTTGAGTGATGATGGTTTGATTATTTTGTGGGATTGGAGCATTGATTTGGCTTGAAGGGATTTTTGTGTAGTGTCTTTCGTGTTTTAAATCTGTATCTTTTCTTTAAAAAATTGAGAGATACTTGATACTCTTAGTATATGTACTTTGAGATGACTTGAGGCTCAAATGTTACACTTGTCAGTACCATAGATGTTATATTACTATATTTTTCAATTTATCATATTTTCATGTTGATGTCATTTTGAGATGATAGTAGATCTCTGATGATATCTAATGTTCTAGTATTTGGACATATTGTATGATTATGTTATGTGGTGGATTTTATACTATGGTGATTTACTTTGTTCTTGTCTCTTTATGCTTTATGCGAATGTGAGTGATGTAAATGAATTAATTAGGTATTTAATGCATTATTGCTTCATCTATGATATTATATGCAATTGCACTCGATCATGGGTTTTAGTGTACAGGAATTATATCCCTGGCAGTGGCACATGGAGTTAGTGATTCAGCTATTCATATTTTTACCAATGTCACCACTGTACGGTCATCATATCCTTATGTAATTGTTTAAATTAAACATTTTGGTGATTACTAAATCTGAATTCATATGCACAATGTGATTATACCAGTAAGTGTGTCTGTGTATTTAGAAATTTGCATTGTCACAAAAGTTGTTAAGTGATTCTTCTATGATTTTTGGTTTTTAGGCTTTAAATCTTCTCAAATTTAATTTCTAGAAGCTTTTCCTTAGGTGAATTCTCATTACAAGGAATAACATGTTTTTTTTGGGTTGATTTAGAATTAGGCTAGTCTAACTGGCTATTTTCCCTATTTGATTATTCACTCAAAAAGTGAATAAGTTTGGAAAGAGGAATTTAATTAATCACTTTTTCTATTTTGGAATTTAGAAATTTGGAGAGCTTTTCTAAAATCCTCTTCTAAAGGATTGGGTTTTTTATTCATTCTAGGAGCTTTGAGTGTGGGATTTTTACGAGATCTGGGTCAAGGAGACCTTGCTTTGTCATCACTTTCGTTAGTTTTGATGGGTTATTAATTTTATCAGCCTGATTTCAATTTTTACCCCTTTTGTTGTTCGGTAGGGCTTTCTAGTTTTCTTGTTTCTACTTCGTTTGAGCTTTTTTTTTGGTATTTGTTTATCTGGAGGTTGAGAAGTAGTGTTTCCCTCTATTTTTGTTTGTTGGTTCTACCTGGTTGGTTAGGTATGAACATTTTCCCTATTTTTAGGATGGGAGTTTGGGGTTTCACACAATTATGCAATACATTTTAGCATACAGTGTCTGAACTCAAATATTATTAGATTCTCATGGTTTTTGTGCCCAAAGGAAAAATGGGTTTTAATTATGAAGTTTTCCAATTTTTGGAGTTTTTACCTTGTTTTGTGTGCCACCCTATTTTCTTGTGTTTTCTTGGCATGAGTTTGGTCCTAGACCTGGATTATCTATTTGGATGTTAGTCAGACCTTTATTGCACTTTTATGTTGAATTGGGATGCATGTTGCATACATCCTCTTGAGTCTATTTTTGGTTGAGAAACTTCCTACTTGTGTTCTCATCTAGTCCTTGTGTTATGATCTTTGTGATGGTGGTGTGTCACACACGACTATGTGCGCATACATATTTTAGGTGACTTGCAAGGCCCAATCTTTCATGGTACTTCTAAAAGTTATGATCATTGGGTTTGGGTGGGGAATTTACATGCCTATGAGCACTCATCATTGGATGAGAATGGGTAGGGTAGGGTAGCATATGGAGGGGGCTTCTATCTTGCAGTCTGGTGATCATGGCACCATAGGTTGGTAGAGGGAGCTTTAATTAAGTGATAACTAAATAAAATACTTGCTGGTAATAAAACTTAAGATAATAAAATGTGTGAGTGCCCGATTAAGTTTGAGTACATAATGTTTGAGCACCCATTTAAGTTTGAGGACATACAATCTAAGCTTGGGCTTTCCAATGCCAAGCAACTCTTCATGATGTCAGCCCCTACTTAGTAGCCCATTGAATGTCTGACTAGGACTTGTATTTTATGTATTGTCTATGTCTTGGTTTTAGTCATCATATTGTCTGGCATGTGTGTTACCCATGAACATTTTCTTTGTATGTATTTGTGGTTGGATCATTATCTCCATCAGCATGGTGGGAGTGGGCCTCTCAGCTCTACATGGTTGGAAGGTGTAGCTACCTATACCACTACTAGGGACCAGTGTATAGAGATGGTCTTTTGTCCTAGTGCAAACATTGTTGGATGTTTTCACTTGGTGCTTCAAGTTTCAGAGTATGCTTTCTTGTGATTTATGCTTTCATTGGAATGCTTGTATATCATGTTTAGAGGATGTTAGTTATTAACCCATTTTCTTATTATGATGATTAGCATATGATAGATGATGTTATCTATATTGGTAGGATTATCTTATGCATTACTACTAGCATGTTAGATTTCCTTATGCTTATGTTGTAGCATGTTTTTGTAGTGATGCCCTTATATGATAGTACTAACAATTTGGTTGGTAGCTTGGGATGTTATTCATGAGGGATGGCTAGGGCCCGCGATGGTCTTATGAAGTTATTATGGTTGGGAGGAACTACATAGTTTGTTTATTCCATTTAATACGATGTTATTTTAGTTATTATGATTTTTCTTTAGTATATTGTGACGTTTCCTTCTATACTTTTCTCTTCACTACTTGTTGGTTAGATTGTGTTTTCTTTTTTTAGCATTGTGTTCGAGTGTTTATGCTTCAAATTGTGGATCCAGTACTCCTCGATGTGGAGAATTGAAACTTGATTTGTCTCTTTAGTTGGTCCTTAGGATTTTTTCTTACATTTCCTGGGTGACCATGTGTTAGCATGGAGTGGTACATTAAAGTGTCACACACCCATAAGAGTTGTTTCATGCATTCCCTAATTATATAGCACATCTCTTAGAGAAATGTCATGTGATACTTTCCAGTATCACACCACCATTGAAGAAGTGTCATACAATACTTGTATAGTATCGCACACCCTTGAGAGAAGTGTCACCCAATCCCTAAAAGTGTCACATCCCTTCTTGAGAAAGGTCATACGATACTTAAAAGTATCACCTAGTATTGATTTAAGGTATCGCTTGGTATTTGCAAAAACCTATCTGGGCAGACAATGAGCACTTTTCAATTGGACCTGAACTTTTCAAGAAGTGTTTAGGCTACCCTCTTATGTGCTCTTCAATCCTTTGGTATCGTATTTTTAATTTGGAATGTTTTGATTTGAATTCAGTTTTGGTATCTTCCATTGTAAGCTATTTGGTCAGTAGTGGCATTTGGAGATTCGTTGGTGTGAGGATGTTTGGTTAGTCTTTCGTTGTGATCTTTGTGATCCTCAAATGTTTTATGTCATTTTGAGATGATAGCATATCTTGTAAGAATTCTTTTAGAATAACTGAGAGCCGGGGGTGAATCAGTTATCCAAGGTACAAATGCCCTAATAACACTTTTTCACTACTTTTAATGAATCCATACACTTTTCATTCATCCAAACTTAAATCAACCATATTAGCAAGTTACAGTAAACCAACATGCAGAGATAAAACATGCAAGATCAACACATGACACAATGATTTACATGGAAACCCAATTTGGGAAAAACCAATAGTAACATACTACTTGATTTTCACTCTTCTAAAGTGATGCCCTGTTAAAATCTTGCCCTGTTAAAGGCTTACAACACATTGTTAAATGTGACCTTGTTAGAGGATTTTGCCAAACTGTTAGGAATGGGCCTGGTTAAAGGATTTCTGAATAGTCACTTGGAATGTCACCCTGTTAAAGGATTTACCTCATGGCTATTAAACCAACCTAAGTCCATAGGATTTAAACTATCTTTTACAATTGCTAGAGAGTAAAAATAATGGCTTTTTGATCTGATACAACTTACAACATACTTTGCAGATTTCAGATCACTTCTTTAGTTTAGTCCTATTGCTTGGCTTTAATCATTTTAGCTCTGACAGCTTGTCTTTCTCTCAAGCTTCGTCTCCTTGAGTCTTCTTACTCATCATTCCAATGCAATCATCCTTGTGGTCATCTATCCAAATATAATTTTTGTGGTTTCTTCTCCTTAGCACCTTCTTCAGCAATTATGCTTTCATGCTCGACCACCTTCTCTCTCTTTGCTTCATGACCTTATGACTCCTTAAATAGAAATCTAATTTTTCTTTTTCACTCAATTCTCCCTCTCCAATTTGTAGGGTTTCAAATTGATTAGGTAGGATACAATGTATCTACCTCATGTCTTGTTCTTAGCTAGAGACTTCGTCTAGATTCCAGTTGTAACCTCAAAAATGTTCTACATGGTGTTTTATGCCACTAGCTCATCATTCTTATCTTCCATTTAATTCACAGACTTCTATATAACAACCTTGTTGGATTAGATTTGGAAAATCTTCAATTATCAAAATAATGCAACAACTCAGCATTATTGGTTTACTGATGCTTGGCATCTCTGTGTTACTCAGCACTATTGGTTTTCTGATGCTCGGCATCTATTTTTTGGATAGCTTGGCACCTAAATAAAACGGTATCACTCAACACCTGATTACTCTGGATCACTCGGCACTTGATATCACTCGGCATCTGAAGTTCACTTGGCACTTGAACTTGCTCTGCTTCAACTAGGAATCTATTTGACACCTACTAGCTTGCTCAGCTCCTTCTCTCTAATGAACTTTAGTTAGGATTTACAAATGTCTTAGCTAAAACCTTATATCTTTGATATGTTCCAGTGTGCCCATTCTCTATGTCTTAGAGTATGTCATTAGTACATTATTTCATCAATGGATTGACTGATCCTTCTACTTCATTCCAACATCATAACTTCAACCTTTCTCTAGGTGTTCTAGTTACATCTTATTGATTTCCTCCTCCTTATTAATCAACTAATTGATAGTATTTGGATCACTAAAGCAATTGTCATTCCTGCAAGTAGTAAGTTTGGCATCAATGAAAAAACAATGATTGAGAACATTCTTTACCAGTTCCATATGATCATTCCAACAATCTTCCTTATGATCTTTTCAATCATTTCCAACATATCTATGATGATATTTAATTTTCTAGTATTTGGACATATTATTTAATTATGTTATGTGGTGGATTTTATGCTATGGTGATTTACTTGATTATTGTCTCTTTATGTTTTATGCAAACATGAGTGATGTAAATGGATTAATTAGGTATTTAATGCATTATTGTTTTGGCTATGATATTATATACAAATGCACTTGATTGTGGGTTTTAGTGTGCAGGAATTATATCCCTAGCAGTGCCACATGGAATTGGTGATTCAGCTATTCATATTTGTACCAATGTCGGCACTGTATGGTTGATGTATCCTTATTTAATTGTTTAAACTAAACCTTTCAGTGATTATTAAATCTGAACTCATATGCATTATGTGATTAGACCAGTAAGTGTGTCTATGAATTTAGAGGTTCCCATTGTCATAAAAATTGTTCAGTGACTTTTCTGTAATTTTGGGTTTTCAAGATTTAAATCTTCTTGAATTTAATTTTTGGAAGCTTTGCCTTAGGTGAATTCTCATTACAAGGAATAACTTTTTTTTATTTGGGTTGATTCAAAGTCTAGCTAGTCTAACTGGCTATTTGCCCTAATTGATTATTCACTCAAAAAGTGAATAAGTTTGGAAAGAGGAATTTAATTACTCACTTTTTCTATTTTGGAATTTAGAAATTTGGAGAGCTTTTCTAAAATCCTCTTCTAAAGGATTGGCTTTTTTATTCATTCTGGGAGTTGTGAACATGGAATTTTCACGAGATTGATCTTGTTGGATCTAGCTTGAGGAGACCTTGCTTTTCTATCACATTTAGAAATTTTGGCAAGTTATTTATTTTTTCAACCTAATTTCAATTTTTGCACCTTTTTTTATCTGGTAGGGCTTTCTAGTTTTCTTGTTTTTGCTTTGTTTTAGCTTCATCTTTTTTTGTATTTGTTTGTTTGGAGGTTGAGAACTAGTTGTTCCCCTCTATTTTTGTTTTTTGGTTCTTCCTAGTTGGTCAAGTATGAACATTTTCCCTATTTTTGGGATGGGGGTTTGAGGTTTCGCACCATTATGTTGGCCATTTTTGCATACGGTGTTCGAACTCAAATATTATTAGATTTTTGGAGTTTTTGTACCGAAAGGCAAAATGGGTTTTAATTTTGAAGTTTCTTAGTTTTTGGGGCTTTTACCTCATTTTTCATGCCATCCTATTTTCTCAGGTTTTCTTGGCATGAGTTTGGTCATGGACCTAGATTATTTGTTTGGATATTGGTCAAACCTTTATTGCACTATTATGTTGCATTGGGATGCATGTTTCATCTGTCCTTCCAAGTCTATTTTCAGTTGAATGACTTCCTACTTGTGTTCTAATCTAGTCCTTGGTTTATGATCTTAGTGATGGTGGTGTGCCACACACGAGTTCATGCGCATACATTTTTTGGGTGCCTTGCGAGGCCTGATCTTCCATGGTACTTTTGAAAGTTATGATCATTTGGATCGAGTTGGGAATTTGCATGCCTACAAGAACTCATCATTTGATGAGCATGGGTAGGGTAGGGTAGCATATGGAGGGGGCTTTTATCTTGCAGCTTGGAGATCATGGCACCATAGGTTGGTAGAGGCAGCTTTAATTAAGTGATAACTAAATAAAATACTGAGTCGTAATAAAACTTAAGATAATAAAATGTGTGAGCACCCGATTAAGTTTGAGGACACAGTGTGTGAGCACCCATATAAGTTTGAGGACACATGGCCTGAGCTTGATCTTCCCAATGCCAAGAAACTCTCCATGATGTTAGACCCTACTTAGTAGTGCTGACCAAGACCAATAGTTTATGCATTGCCTATGTCTTAGTTTCAGTCATCATACTTTCTAGTGTGTGTGTTAGCCATGAATTTTTTCTTTGTGTGTATTTGTGGTTGGATCATTATCTCTATCAACATGGCAGGAGTTGGCCAAAACCTATTTTGGTCAAATCTCATTTCTCTATCAAAACTCAATTTTTTTCAAAAACTAAAAATACCCTTTTATAGATCTCATATTCAATATCATCATTATATAATTTTTTGAGTGTTTTGATTAGTTATAATATGTTATAATCTCAAAATATTATAAATTTATATTTCAACATTTCAGAAGATGCTCCCTTAGAAAAGGAAAAAAATATAGTAAATCATATCAAAAAAATTAAAAAATCATATTTATCTCTAGAGGAGAGAATTCTCTTTACGAATATGTAATTTTTTTCAACAAAGTATAGATTTGATAGGGAAGTTTTGATGGGAGGAAAAAAAATTGTTGGATTCTAATAAGGTCAAACTTGAGTACTTGTAACAAAGAAAATATACATCAAAAATAATTATTTCTTTTTTTTGTTCCCTAGCTATATATGTCATCTATAAGATATTTTCAAATCAAAACAAAAAAAGATGATTTGCATATACTTGTTTGATGAGAACTACAACCTATATTTTTTATAGTTAAAAAAGGGACATAAAAAAAAAAGAATAAATTCTTACTCGAAAAAATTATGAAAATTATAGGCATAAAATTCATCCAATTCTATGCATTTCATTAGTTTACATCATCTTCATATTCTAAACATAGATACCATTTTTTTGGTCATTAATGTTGAATTGTGCATTCTAATATCTCGTTTCTTAATAAAAGGTGACATAGGTTTGTGCTTTTACCCACCACTACTAGGGACCAGTGTACAAATACGATATTTTGTCCTAGTGTGACCGTTGTTGGATGTTTTCACTTGGTGCTTCAGGTTTCGAAGTATGCCTTCTTGTGATTTATGCTTTCATTGGAATGCTTGTATATCATGTTTAGATGATGTTAGTTCTTGATGCATTTCCTTATTATGATGATTAACATATGATAGATGTTATTATTTGTATTGATAGGATTATCTTATGCTTTACTACTAGCATGTTAGATTTCCTTATGCTTATGTTTTAGCATGTTTGATAGTGACATCCTTTTATGATAGTACCAACAATTTGGTCAGTAGCTTGGGATGTTATGCATAGGGGATGGTTGGGGCTCACAATGGTCTTATGATGTTATTATGGTTGGGAGGAACCGCATACTTGGTTTGGTTATTCTATTCATTAAAATGTTATTCCAGTTATTGTGATGTTGTTTTAGTACACTGTAATGTTTCCTTTTGTACTTTTCTCTTCACTATTTGTTAGTTGATTAGATTGTGTTTTCATCTTTTAGCATTGTGTTCAAGTGTTTATGCTTCAAATTGTGGATCTAGTACTCCTCGGTGTGAAGAATCTGAACTTGGTTTGTCTATTTAGTTGGTCCTTAGGATTTTTTCTTGTAATTCCTAGGTGACCATGTGGTAGCATAGGGAGATACATTAATGTGTCACACACCCAAAAGAGTTTTTTCATGCATTCCCTGATTGTATCACATATCTCTTAGAGAAATGTTGTCCAATACTTTCTAGTATTGCACCTCCATTGAAGAAGTGTCATACGATACTTGTATAGTATTGCATTCCCTTAAGAGAAGTGTCATCCAATCCCTAAAAGTGTCACACCCCTTCTTGAGAAAGGTGGTACAATACTAAAAACTATCACCTAGTGTTGATTTAAAGTATTTGCTCATATTTACAAAAACCTATCTGGGTAGACAATGGGCACTTTTTGGTTTGACTAAAAATTTTTGGGAATTTTTTAGGCTACCCTCTAAGGTACTCTTCAATCCTTTGGTGTTGTATTTTGAATTTTGAATGTTTTGATTCAAATTGAATTTTGGCCTCTTCTATTATAAGTCATTTGTTTAGTAGTGGCATTTGGAGATCTGTTGGTGTTAGGATGTTTTGTTAGTCTTCTGTTGTGATCTTTGTGATCCTTATATGTTGTATGTCGTGTGTATTCCTACTTGTAAAAAAAATAAAAATCTTGGCTTATATTTATCCTTGTTTTCGAAGATCTCTAAGCGGGGCATTACATCTACTAGTAGAGCCCATGTTGCAACATTGGGATCTCTGTGTTATGCTTCCACTATGTTTTTTTTCCATTGTTTATTGTTATATTATGGTTTCTATTTTTATGTCTTGTTAGTTCATGGTTTTGACTCTTATTCTTGTGACCCAGTTGTTTTGACATTGTCTTGTTGTTCCCATAGTGATGCCTCCTACATGTAAATCAGGTGGCCATGGTGGTACCCAGAGTGGTAATCATAGAGAAGAACACCATGAAAAGGAATGTCAAGAAGGAGAGGGTAGGCTTGTGACCTTTTGGGTAACAACCCTAAGGTAGCCTTTTGACCTTTCAGATGACAAATGATGATCAAGCATCAAGCCCAACCTTTTGCTCAAGGTGATGAGGGACACATGTGATGAATATAGATTACCCCAAATAATGCTTAGTTAAAGGGATAATCTTGATAGTATTATGGATGCAAGATATAGGATATAAAACTCTAACAAAGTGGCACCAAATTCTTAAGGATGATGGGGATGATGGAGGACTCTAATCTATGATATGAATGGGATGGGGATGGATTTTTGAAGAATAATCTAAGAATGATGGATCCTATATGATAACATTAAGGGAAAAATATATGGTATGATAAGTATAAATTATGTGTGGAAGAAGAGGGACCTAATCAAAGTACTTATATCTAGTGTAGTTGATGAGCCTTTGATCAACTCCACATCTTAACATCATGTTTTGAATTTTGTGATCTCACTCATTTTGTAGGACAACCTCAATACTTTTTTTCTTAATTTGATCTAGCTTGGAAATTATTGGATTCAATGTGTGTTTCTTTTGTTTGGCTTCAATTTCTCTATATAATTCTAGTTGCTTTAGTTTGACCATTTTAAACTTGGGTTTCATTCTGTCTGACATGGGTTTGCACTAATTTTTCCCTAGGTTTTATCTCAACTTTGGTTCAAGGTAGTAACTACAGTAAGTATGCCTTTTACTCAGGTTGGAAAAACATGAACCTTTGGAAAACAAATGAGTTTGAGTGGGTAACAAATTATTTACCAATAGATCATTCAAGATATAAAGTGGATCAAACTAGACATAGGGTTGTTGTGAATGGGCTTTCTAACAACCATTTGTAAATGGTGTATTGTGAGCAAACAATCTCTTAAAGAAACTTTGAGAGAAAAAAACAAGTGATCTCTTTAGCAAAAAGACTTGATAGTAACCAATGTGTAACTTTTATGATTTTTTTTGGATTTTTCTAAAACATGGGGAGGGTTTTGAACATTCAAGCATATCAAACACACCAATAATCTTATCAGGTTGTGAGTAGGATATACAATCTCAACTAGGGGTGTCCTCAATATATGTGCAGTATGTAAGGCCCAAATCTATAGAGGGAAGAAAATAATGCCAAATAGCTAGGAGGAGATAATAACCCAAATCTCCACCTTCACTTCCCAAAGGTATAAAGTTCTTTGGCACTTAGCCAAGGGTGACAAGATTTTACTCCTAAGAGAGGTTTCTTCCGATTCACCTCTTGATATTTATACTCTGCCAGAATGCTAGAGTTTAGGCCATCCCAAGGGGAGATAGAATCCCCAAGCAAGCCTCCTAAAAAGTAAAACAAGGCCACCTATTTCTTGTTTACTCAAGATCACTCAAAAGCATGAGAGGAGTGAATACGTAAGTGGTCTTGGGTTTAAAAAATACTTGTTATTTCCCAATGGAGTTTTAGGTGTTGTAATATATACTTGAAGACACTTTTGTTTATAGCATACAATGTTCTTTCCAACTTGATAGTATTATCAACATAAGAAATTGAGAGTTCATCAACAAAAATAAACCGATCAGCATCAACATAACAAAATCAATAAGAAAAGAGTCATTCAAGATTGAGTGTATTCATTTTAAGCACTAAGTGGAAATGCCTATTTCAATGTTGTTTGAATCTTTCAAATTTCAAGATTGTGTCTGTGGTATCTAAACATCCATTCCAACAAAAATCTTGTCAATTCCTTTTAGGCATTTAAAATTGTGTTTAAACATTCATTCCATGAAAAATTTCAATTTCCTTATGGCATTCAATATTGTGTTTAAACATTCATCCCATAAAAGGTTCAATTTCCTTATGGCATTCAAGATTGTGTTTTAAACAACATTCATTCAAATGAAAGGTTTTGTTCAATTGATTTAGGCACTCAAGATTGGATTTTTTTGTGTTAAGTTTAACCATTCAAGAGTGTGTTTGATTTATCCCTTTTTAAGTGCAGCATGCATTCAATGACAAATTAAAGTCCTCCCATGACTTCTTCCTTTGTTAAAGTCTTTAGCTACATGTCCTGCAAGCACGAGTTAGAAAACATCCCTACAAAACCCCAAATTAAGGCATCAAGATTGTATAACATGAAATAACCGTACAATGAAAATGTTTTAAAAAAAAACTTAGCCTTCAATAGTGAAAAAAAGTATCAAAATAGCCTCAAAATTTGAAGAAACCAACACCATCATGATGGACACAAAACCATCTTTCTGGCAATATCTCATTTTACAAAAACAAAGTCTAGATGCTCTACTAATGATCAAAACATTAAATGCAACTCCTTATGGCCTAAAAGAGCATGTAGAAGGCTTATGTAGTGATGATATCAAAAAACTATGAGTTTAAATTTGATGGCCAAAAATATGGGTGGGTGATCAAAAAAAGTGCCTAGTGGTTGAGTGTTGGTTAGAAGTGGTGGCTCAACCAATAGTTTAGTTGGAGAGCTACTTGAATGGTGTGAAGGTAGCAGAGAAGTCACATTGAAGCTATATTTGATTGAGGTTGTGGTGGCTATGATGGTGAGGTTTTGGTGGCTCAACCGCCAGGCCATAGATCATGAGAAAAGCAGGACTAGGGGTGGCTTGACAGCTAAGAAGGTGCAAGCAGGAGACACGACAGGTGAAAGAATCGAGGTTGGGATGGAGCAAGCCATGAGTAGAGTGGGGATTCGAGGAGAGTAGGAACCACTAGCCATGAGGGAGGAGTAGGTGTAGGTGTAGGTTGTGATGGTTGTGAGTGGTGATTAAGTGGCACCAAAATCCGTGACTCCAAAAAATAGGCAGGTAATTTTACATTTAAAAATAAATAAAAACATATATATATATATATATACAAGATTTTCACAAATATATATATATATATATATATATAAAATAAAACTTACACAACAAAAATGTAATAAAAAGTGAAAGGTGAAATAAATATATATATATATATATATATATTTCACCTTGTCATTGTGGGTTCATCCCACCAAGTATGCCAAAATGTAGAGATGTAAAACTAGTGCTTAAAGGAATACAATGAATAACCAAAGCATTCAAAAAAGTAGATTTAACTCACATATATGATTGCATAGAAGAGAACTAAAAATATCAAAAAGCCTAAGAACATACAAACCTCTTAAACCAAGCAATCTTCCCTTTAATGTGTAGATGTGTCCAAAAGATGGGATGTGTGCCCAAACATTGCTTAAGCTTCAATGGATGAGAGGCTCAAAGTGTAAGAAAGGATGGATTTTGTCATCATAATGGTATTTTGGTAGTGGTGTGAAAATGATTTTGTTATAGTGACTAATGGAGCATTGTAAATTTGCATTAAGAGATGATTTTGGATTGTGAAGGGAAAGGGTTTTATTTATAGGCCAAGGGGTAGTGAGAAGGAGGGTCAAGATGCGAGGATGAGGGATTGGTGAGGAAGGGTTGGGATGCTCTAAAAGGGAAGCACATGGATTGTGCTTGTTTGGAGCCAATCAGGGAGTGACACTTGTCATAAGGAGGATGAGTGTGAGGGGGTGGGCAAAATGGATGGTCAAATGGAGTTATGAGGGAGGAGGTGGGGAGATGAGTGTGGAAAAAGGGGTTAAAATTCCTTAAAGAGCTCTCAAGTCATGTAATAGCCTTTAAGGCTCTTTGAAAACATAGAACTTTGACTTTGGTTTGGTTTAGGACTTTCTTAACCCTTGGTTAAAGTTGTGCACATGCTTAGGGAAGCTATTAGGATTAGCTTAGGAGGGTATTAGGGTGCAAGTGGCATGTTAGAGGGATGCAAGTGGACTAGCACTTATGAGATAGGTTAATTAGTTGGTTAAGTAGGGTTAGAATGGGTAAATGGATTGGATTTAGCTAATGGTAGGGATTAGGCTTAGCTTAGGGGTTGGGAATTGATTTTAAATCATTTATTAAATCAAAGGAGATTTTTGGAAGTAAATTTAAAATATTTATGTATTTATTTAACTTAATAGGAGAATAGGGATTTAATTGATATTTAGACTTTGGGTTTGTCATTTAATTTTATCAATTGAGCTATAGTTGATTAATTGAATTAATTAACCAGGGGATGACAATGAATTAATTAAATATTAAATATCTAATTAATGATCCTTAGGAGATGACTAAATAGGATTACTTAAGTGATGTATTTAGATTTAGGTGTCTACAAGGATAATCAAAAAATATATCTTAAGTTCTACATGTTTAGCATTTGTCAAGTTTTAGTTGTTATTTCAGTGCTTACTGAGTTACAACATTTACTAGTGTAAACTAAGTTCCTGTGTGTTTACTAAGCATCACTATTTTCAATGAAGTTTATGTTATGAACTGACATCTAAGGGATCTAGGATTTATTTTAGTGGTATATGATTCACCCTCCCCTCTTAGTTACTCCTCTTATATTTCCAACAAGTTATCTTCACCTAGGACACCTAAACAGAATGGGATTGCAGAAAGAAGAAATAGATCACTAGTAGAGGCAGCAAGAGCAATGTTTTTTTAGAAGAAGACAACATGGAAGTTAACACTATGAACAAAGTGTAGATCAGAAAAGGTATGAACAAGACACCTTATGAATTATAGTCTGGTCATTCTCCATCAATTTAGTATTTCACAATATTTGGAAGCAAGTGTTACATTAAGAGAGATTATGATATTGGTAAGTTTGATCCAAGAAGTGATGAAGGTATGTCTCTTGGATAATTCATTGAAAATCAAGGCATACATATGTTTTAATCATAGAACTAAAACAATAGTTTAATGCACAAATTTAAAGATTGATGAAAAGTTTGGAACTAAGGAAAATATGTTAGATTACAATTCTAATGAAAAAGAAGATAATACTGGAATTGTTAGATAGAATGTAAAAAATTTCTTTGAGACTAATAATGATCTATAGAATGATGTACAAACTATTGAGAAAAGAGGAGAATATAGAGAAGAGATAAAAGTTAAGCTAGAAACTCCTACCTCTAACAAAAACATAAAGAATCAGCCTCCATAGATGATAATTGGAAGCAAAGACAAAGGTGTGGTGAAAAGAACTAGAGTTAATGAGGAATTATGTCTGATTTCTCAATTTGAACCTAAGAGTGTAGATGAAGCATGTAAATATGATCATTGGATTCAAGCAATGAATGGGGAACTAGATCAAATTGTGAAGAATGAAACATGGGAATTAGTTCCTAGACCTAAAGAAAAGAATGTTATAGGAACCAAATGGGTATTTAGAAATAAGATGAATGAGCAAGGTGAAATTGTAAGAAACAAGGCTAGACTTATGTGCAAAGTATATTCATAGCAAGAAGGAGTAGACGAAGATGACACATATGCCCTTGTAGCTAGAATGGAAGTAGTAAGAATTTTCTTGGCTTATACAG